>JAHBCN010018499.1:0-16938 GCA_019359885.1 Listronotus oregonensis
ATATTTATGTACAATAAATATTGTTAAACTAACATTATTAAATATCACCGTTATAAAATAAGTAGACATTATAATATGCTTTTTGTGTAAATTTAATTAATATTAAAATTTAAATTTTCTATTTTTATAAACATAAGAAAGCTTGTATATGCTTAATACTACATTTAATAAGTACTGGTATCTTATTTTTTTTGTTTAACAAAAAAAACGAAACCTACAGCATTTTAAACTGCGACAATGTTATTTATTATACATAACTGCATTTTACTATTTAACGTAAAATTTTAAAACCACACGTCACTGCATTTAAATGAAGTTTTTGTTACAAACTGACAACACTGACAATAGTTTTGTTTTGTTACTAAAATAAAATTTATAAAAGAAAATAGCTTTACGCGAAAAAAAATATTTTTCAAAAAAATTGCATTTAATCAAAAAAAACCTAAATTTTGTTTTTGTTAAGGTAATGTCAAATATTTAAGGTGAAAATTTTTTTTAAACTGAAATATTTATTTTTATTGACAAACAAGTTTGTTAAAGGCAAGAGTGTAAAAGAAGAACCAGGTATAGTTACAGATAAAATAGTATACAAATTAGCTCAGCCGACTTAAAATGAAATTTTTGTGTAAAAAATGAAAAAAATAAAGAATATCTAAGTGGATTAAATATAAAGCAAAATGTCTACTCCATTTTAATATACGATAAAATGTTTTTATTCTTACGCTTTCAATAAAACGTAGAGCCAAAATTTTCATGAATTAGTTATATATAAAGAATTAACCTAACAATAATAACAATATACTTTTTCTTTAATTTTCAAAAGCAAAACTACGTATTTAAATAAAATTTATAGGCAGTAATAAGAAACTTAAATGAGTTTACACTTTAAATAATGACAAACTTTCCATTTAAAAATAAATCCGTAATTAGTATAATCTGTGCTTAGTTCCGTTAAAGTCATTTTTTTTAAATTTAAAACTATTAAATTATTAACTTAAATTTGCTTTTAAATGCAAGCTAGTAATTAAAGAAAAATAAATTTAAAAACAAGTATGAAAAATTTTAAAAATTTCATGCAAATAATGAGTTTAGGTTGGGTTTTTAAGCCAAGGCAAGGCCTAGTTTTTTAAATACCGATATTCCCGAATGTTTGACTCAAAGTAGGTAAGAAGCATAGGGTTTTTTTTGCAAGGAAAATATAAAGAGGTTAAATTTTATCAGATACTTGGCCTAAAATTATTTGTGTGGTGTAATACACCACACCTATATACCTTAAAGGTAACATTGTAAAGTTTAACTTCATACATTTATAAGGCCTGTCTGTGAAATTTTTGTAATATTTTGAAAACACCGTGTATATCTTAATAATTTTTGACTAATTTAGTCTTTTTTTAAATTTTGCTAAAAATCAAAACTTTAGAAAAATTACAAGTGAGATTATTTTTCTTATATTTATATTGGGTTTTAAAATTATATTATATAGAAAACAACAAAACCTTAATCCCACAAAACATTTTAAAATGCAAAATACACTTTGTTAAAGTATTTTTAATTTTAAAGTGGTTTAAAATAGGTCTGAATTTAGGCAGATAATATTTGGGGACAATATTGCCTGAGAAACTAAAATTCATATTTATAGATGCAGCAAATATGGAAGCCGCTTTCTACCCAAAAGCAATATTTAATATATGCGGTCGGAAATGTTGCCATTATTCCATTTCACCGCATCACGCTGACCTCTGCCTTGGGGGGCAAACGGTATTAGATTCTCGCTGCATCCTTGCGTTCTATTGTGAACTTAAAAGTTAGTCGATAAGAATAAAGAATTATAAAGATACACAAAAACCTTTTAACTACAATTTAACAATAACAGTATATTACACCTTTATTTAATGTAATATCTTGTTCGGATAATTTAAATTTTTTTAAAAATTAGTGCCCTATTAGAACAATAATTAATAAAAATGTATTTTAAATCGTGTAAATAATTAAAAAAAAATACCTACCCATCTTCATGAATAAATACTGAATTGCCCAGTACCCATAAGTGTTTCCCCAAAATTTGGGGGAGAATGTATGGGCATCTTGAAACCACATGAAGAAAATGGTTAAAAGGGGAAAGTTTTGACAATTAGAAAAAGCAATCCGTTCACTACATGGTTTTATCATTTAGGTTTTGAGAAAATTTAAAAACCTAAAACATGATTTTGAAAAAGGCCTATTTTTTTAAGGGTGAAAATTTTTTAAAACTGTAAAAAAACTTCAAAACAAATGTTTTTGTAAAAATGACCCAGTAGTCAATTTTTATTTTCTACGTTTCGGGTTTTTAGAATATCATCAACTTTATTTTTCATATGGACGCCAATTGGGTTTTTTCGCAGCCAAATAGTGCTTTTTTTTCGGTTTCAACAGTGTATAACATGTTATAATTTAAGAGTTTATAAAATCATTTTTTAAAAAAAATATTTTCTCAGTTGCCCTTGTTTGGCGAAGTCATTTTTTTGTAAACAATAAAATATTAGAATTAAAATAGATAAGCTAAACAGCATTTTACAGAAATGGGTTTCGGAACATAGTTTTAACGTTAATACGTGTTAAAGGGTTAATGGCGCCCATATGATGGGCGCCATATTGATTTTTTTCAGCCAAATATTTTATTCCTATTTCAACAATGTATAACATGTTATAGTTTAGGAGTTTATAACGTCACCACTTGAAAAACAAATATTTCCCCAGTTGGCCTTGATTCCGGCGAATGTCATCTAGAGTCATTATCAAGTTAGCTCGGGAGTTATTAAATTTTTTTTTCTTTGTGAAATGGTTAACTATTTAAAGAAATACTTGATATTTTTCAACGTTATTTGCAAAGCAATAGAAATGTTAATATAGCTGCGCAAACGTATTTCGAAAATTCAGCATCCTAAACTAATACTTTCGAAAACTGGTTACAAATTTGTTTAAATTCGGAAGTTTTAAAAAAACCCCGACCTAAGAGGTTAACCAACATTTTAAAGAAAATCAAACATCTTCAGCCAGGGATGTTGAGAGAGAATTCCACATACCTAAGTCAACCATTTATAGGGTAGTTAGGACTATTTAAAAAATATCGTTAATATGTTGAGAAATATGGACAATATTTTGAATTTTAGGTCGTTATTTTACATCTTCATTTAAGTAGGAATATTAGTTTAGCCACTTTTCATTGTTTTTGTTTTCACTTGTTTCAATTAACTTGTTACGTGTAGTTTTGTTGTAACACGGTATTAACGTTATAGCTATGTTCGCGAACCCATTTCTGTAAAATATCTGTTTAGCTTATCTATTTTGCCAATTACTAATATTTTATTGTTTACAAAAAAAATGACGTTCGTCGGAATCAAGGCCAACTGGAGAAAATATTTGTTTTTGAAATAAATAAGGTTATAAACTCTTAAATTATAACATGTTATACATTGTTGAAATCAGAATAAAAAGCACTTTCGGCTGCGTTAACATCCAATATGGCGACCACATGAAAAAATAAAGTTGATGCTGATTCTAAAAACCCGAAACGTAGAAAATAAAAATTGACTACTCGGTCATATTCTACAAAAAAGTTATTAGAAGAAGTTTTTACAGATTTCAAAAATTTTCACTCATAAAAAAATATGGCCGATTTTCGAAATACATGTTTCAGGTTTTTCAAATTTATCAAAAACCTAAATAGATAAAACCATGTAGTAAACGGATTAGCTTACTAACATAATTGTCCAAAACTTTCCCCATTTAACCGATTTTCTATCTATTGTGGTTTCCAAGTTCCCCATACATTCCCCACCAATTTGGGACACACTGTATACATTTGTGCTCAACAAATTTAATTTTGGAGTTCTAATCATTTTTTTTTGCCTTAAACTATTGACAATAATGTTAAGTTTTCAACTCCTGAGTTGTGTATAGCGTAGTTTAATTTTCAATATGTCTACCAATTAGATCTTGGAAAAAATATGTGCTATTTTCACGACTTCTACACAAAATTTATTAAACAAAAAAACACCACAAAAATAAAATAAGGTGGACAAAAAACTTCAAAACAAGAAACAAAGTTATAAGAAATTACTGCTTAATTGTTACAGTCGCTCATCCCAGTAGACAAGACTTAAAAAAAAATAATTAAGGATAGGTTCTTATCATTCTTAATGACCTAAAATAACCATTATTATCCTGTGTTTGGTCCAAACATGTTTTTTTATTTTTCTTTTTCTGAATTTCCAGCCTTATTATTTGAGGGATAAATAAAAATTTGATATAAAAAGAAAATGTTTTAATGTTAATTTGTATTAAAGTCGGAATTATTGAAAGTGAGTAAACATAAACACAATAAAATAATAAAATACATTAATAATAGATGTCGAAAAAAATGTACCCCAGAAATGGTTATTATTCGGTATTTTCTAATTTAAGTATAATTATACGTTTAAGGTGTGGCACTGTATACCTTTTAGCATTAAAAAAAACAATACATACAAAATATTTAATCCACTGTTAAGTATGTATATGATAAAATAAATAATGGAAGTTAAATTATGGGATGGCTTAAGCTATTTTTTAAGTTCTTTTCGCGCTTCAAATAAGACAAATGCTGTTAATAAAAAAATAAATAATAATTATAAAAGTTATATTATTTTATTCGTTTTTGAAATGTATCAAAAAAAAGTTAAAATAGAAAAGATAAGACTTTTTTGTTTTTTTTTTCTTTATTTTTTCCATCCTAAAATAACTAGTTCAACAATTTTCAAGAAAAACTATCAATTTGAGCCAAGTTTTATTTAAAAATTTGTTTTAAACATATATTAATTATGACCAGATATGTGAGTCCTGTAATATATTTAAAATAACTTTAGGGAGACAAAATTAAAAAAAAAAAAATAGAATAGTAAAATCCTAAAATCAAAAGATAGAATCAAATTTAATATACAGTGTTCCCCATAGTAGACTACCTATTTTGATATTGAAATAAATTCTATTTGAGATAAGTCGGTAGGTTTTTTTTTATATTATTATCTTCTATGAGTAGGCACCTGTCACAAAACTAGGGTAAATTGATTTGAAAAGTCATTTTACTATAAAGCATCATTAGGTTTAAATACATAATTTAATTTTTAGTTTTAATTTTAATGGATTATTCAGTTCAACAACGGGTTTTTTGCGTAAAAACATTAAGAGTAACTTGATAGAAGAAGATAAAGCGACAGTACATACCGCTAAAAACTCCAAAAGAGTTCTGCAAGAAGGTTTAATGGCCTACTTATTTCACTATTTGAAAATTTAAATTGGCTTTTAAGGCCCCGGACTTAACTGCACCAGGACTTTTTCTGTGGGGCTATTTAAACTCAAAGGTTTTTGCAACTCGCCTAGAAAACATCCAAGATCTTAAAGTCCGAATTCCTGAAGAGGTCCAGTAACAGATCAGGTTTTCCTTTATCGTGTCTTGAATCATTTCTTCAAATCTTGAAAAGTGCGTTAAAGTTAATGGCACTTACTTAAAAGACGTAAATTTTAAAAGTTTGGATAAGTCGTTTGTTATAGTAAATGCTAAATAGTTAATTGTAATTAAGTGTAATAAAATGTTAATTTTATTAAGTTTAATAATTTTACTGAGCAATTAAAATGAGTAATCTATTATGGGGGACCCTGTACAAATGACCTTAAGTAAACCTGTTGAGGAATGACAATATTACTGAGATATTTTTTTTTAATAGTATATTAGCCGACTACCAAATTTACTTGGTTTATGTGGTATAAAAATTTCAAATTACACAATATATTTACTTTACCGACATTTAGTTATAAAATGTACCTATAATAGCGCAACATGTTTTATGTTATATATGCATATTAAGAAAGCTTTTTAATTGGTTACTATAAAACCCAAAATTAATAAAAGTATATCGAGCATTTATTTTGCTTTACAATAAAAATAGTGCTATTATTAATATTTAAGAAATCAAAAATCTTTTAATTACCTGACACTTAACTTGTTTTTGCCTAGCATGCAGATGCACAATTAATATATTTTTACCCACACGCATAAAAACTTAATTTTTACCAGTATCTGTGGTAATAAAATTATCTACAAGGTTAGAAAAATAATAAAAATCCTACGAATAGAAAAAGTTTTATTATGTAAATTTAAATAAAAAATGCGTCCATCTTACATGAAAGTATGTTTTTACATAGGATTCCCATTTTAAAGAAAATCTTTTATGCTAAGCGGGCAGTACCTAAAACTAACTTTTAGAAGTCCTTTGAGCATTTTAAGGTGTTTAAAATACTTCGCAATTCAAGCGGATAATATTTTAAAGGCAATATCGTCCCATGCGACCTAACATCTCACATTTATAGTTCCGACGAATATAGAAGCCGCTTTACAGCCACAAAGCAATATCTATAGGAATGCGGTAAAGAAATGTCGCCATAATTCCGTTCTACCGCATCACGCTGGCCTTTGCCTCGGCCGACAAAACTTCCATTTCGATCCTCGCTGCATCCCTGCAGTTCAGTTGTGCCGGTTAAAAATTGGGAGATAAGAATGCATTGAATAGACCAAATGGCCGCAGTCTAGTAGGTATATTGAGAGTAGAAAATTGAATGTCGTGGTAAAATGAAATCACGTAGAACACTTTATTGAAACTTACTGGCATAATTGAAAAGCCGCAAAGCAAAGATTGTTAATTATGATTTATTACTTAAGGTTCTAAGAATTTTCTATTTTAAATAAATTTATTTTAAAATAAGTGAGACTATGACTTGGCTTTTTTTATTAATCACTATATAATTGTTTATGGTGGTTCACACCTCATTTTAAAAAAGTCCAATGGAATAATATATTACACCTTATTTAATCTAACTGACACAAATGAAAATTTAAAAAGCACAGATTGTCATTTTTAATTTACAGATCAATGTTTTAAGATATTTTTATTTTGAGTTATTTAATTTATTTTTCTTCTTAAAGAACCATGATTTACAATTTTTATACCATTATTATAATACGATAAATTACAAATATTTTAAAATGTGTTGTAAATAAATAGAAGAGGCACTTACTAAATTTTTAATTACATAATACACTTTACTTAAACTTATTGGCATAATTAAAAAGCCGCAAAGCAAAGATTGTTAATTTGGATTTATTATTTTAGATTCTAAAAAGTTTTTACTTTTAATAAAATTATTTTAAAATATAAGGAACTATTACTGACCTTTCTTTTATTTATCAATATATAATTGTTGCTAATAGTTTACAAATCCTTTTATAACTATTTTAAAAAACCGATGAAATAATAAATAACGCCTTGTTTAATCCAACTGGCCTAATTAAAAATGCAAAAAGCAGAGATGGTTAATTTTGATTAACAGAGTAATAATTGACGATATTTTTATTTTTAGTTAATTTATTTATCTTCATATTTTAACAATAATGGTTTTTTTACAATTATTTATAATACGATAAATAACAAATATTTTAAAATTTTGTTAAACAAATACAAAAAGGATTTTATAAATTTAAATCACGCAGTACACTTAATTAAAGCATACTGACATAATTGACAAGCCGCATACTTAAATTTGTTAATTATAATTTATAATTTGGGACTCTAAAAAAGTTATATTGTTAATAAATTTATTTTTAAATATAAGGAAATATGACTGACCTTTTTTTTTTCTTATCATCATATAATTGTTTTTGATGGTCCACAATTTCTTTTAAATTATTTTAGAGAAGTACGATAAAATAATAAATTAAGCATTATTTAATTTAATTGGTCTAATAAAAATGTAAAAAGCAGAGATTGTCATTTTTAATTTAGATCAATGTCTTAAGATATTTTTATTTTTAGATAATTAATTTGTTTCTTATTTAAACAACTATGATTTACATTTTTTATACAATAATTTATTATACGATAAATTAAAATTTGTTAAAATGTGTTTTAAATTAATACAAAAAGACATGATAAATTTTAATCATGTGAAACACTTCATTAAAACTAACTGGCATTATTGGACAGCCGCAAAGCAAAGATTGTTAATTATGATTCATAATTTTAGAATTTAAGCAACTTTTATTTTTTATATACTTTTTTAAATATAAGGTACTATGACTGACCATTATTTTATTTATCATTATAAAATTGTTTATGATATAATTCTCAAATCCTTTTAAAACTATTTTAAAACGTTCGATGAAATAGTAAACAACACCGTATTTTATTTAACTGACCTTATTTAAAATGCGGAAAATGAAGCAAAGAAGAGACATAAGAAGCGAAGAACTAACTACTGCTGAAGAGCTAAGGTAAATTAACAAGGAAGTATCAAAAGTTATAAGACGCGACATTAGAACACACAACCATAATCAGATTGAACAAACAATTGAAAACAATAAAAGCATGAAGGTCTTGCGTAGAAAACTGGTAAGCGGAAAAAGCAAATGAGGAAGGTAAAGGACAAACACGGACATATTACAACATTCTAAAAATAGTTGAGGACTTTTACCATCTATTATATAAAAGCCAAAATGAAATAAATTAAGACTCAGAAACAGAACCAGAGATATTGACAAGTAAAAAAGGCATCGTTTATTATGGGTCAGAATTACTGCCTCATATTACTCTGAACAAAATAAAGCTGGCACTAAGGAAAATAAAAAACAATAAGGCCCCTGGAGAGGAGTGCGTAGTTGCCGATGCAGTTAAGATAGGTGGTAACTGTTTACTCAAGAAAATAGCTAAACTTTTTAATCTTTGTCTTTTTAACAGCTCCATACCAGACAAGTGGTACAACGCCATCGTGATCTTGATTCACAAGAAAGGAGATACAGCCGAACTGAAAAACTGTCGACCAATAAGCTTACTTAGTCACCTTTAACCTTTATAAACTCTTTACTAGAATTATTACAACATGACTGGAAAACAAATTATATTTTTACCAACCAACAGAACAGGCCGGGTTCCGTAGAGGATTTGGAACCAATGACCTTCTTTTTCAAGGCATTAAAACTGTAATCGAAAAATCAATTGAATACAATAGACCGCTTGTCATTGCCTTTGTGGACTTTCACAAGGCCTTTGGCACCGTTGAGTTGAGTGCAGTTTTAGACTCCTTACAAAAATGTCGTGTCGACTATCGCTACAGTAAACTAATATATAACATATATAAAAATGCTACCATAATGGTAAAACTTCACGAAAACACCAACCCATAAGAATCAGCTAGAGGAGTACGACAAGGTAATACTATGTCACCCAAACTGTTTATCACCGTTTGGAATACGCCTTCGATGCTTGAATGGAGCGGAAAGGCTTAGATATAGATGGCTTTAAACCTAACAAATCTGCGTTTCGCGGATGATATAGCATTGTTGTCTGGCAATCTAGAAGATATCAGGAAAATGCTGGAAGATCTTCAGGAAGTATGTGCTCAGGTCGGACAAAAATGAACATATCAAAAACCAAATTTCTGACAAATCTGGTCCCTAGTGGAAATATTACTATCGGTGACTGTGAGGTGGAGTTGGTGGATAAGTACACATATCTTGGTCATGAAGTACAAATCTCGAGAGACAATCAAACATGCGAAGTAAAAGAAGAATTATGCTCTTGGGCTGCATATGGCAGACTCGCAGATGTGTTTAGAAGATCTCCCAATTTGTCTAAAACAAAAAGTTTTTAATCAGTGCATTTTACCGGTTATGACCTACGGCGCCGAAACTTTAACTTTGACAGTCACAACTGCTAGAAAGATTAAAATAACACAACGCAAGATGGAAAGATCGATGCTTGGTGTGTCACTTCGTGACCACCAACTTTGTTGTTGCCTAGTATAAAGATTATATTTATTTAAGTTTAACCGGGTTGTTTTTAATACGACAATTTGAAAGACCATAACTGGTATCTCTGGAGCTGCTACGCTTTTATTGTGATAAAAATTAAGCTTGTTTTTAATTGCACTATTATTGAAAATCATTATGCTTTTAAAACACAATTAAAGGTAATGAAGTGCATAAATATCATTAATAAGTTAAAGCTTTGGATCGAGCCAAACAAAGTATACCTGCTTACAGATAAATCCTGCTTTATAATTTATGAGATAAAATCCAGTATATACATGAGGGGCGTTGATAAAATTAGTGTTTCACAAGCTCATTTCGACTAATGTCCTTGTAAAGAGGTTTAACAGTCATCAGGGGATTTGCAGAATCAAATTAGTGCTACAGCGCATATTAACCAGTAAATGCAATTTGTCGCTAATGACGATTATCTACAAATTCAGATTAGGGAGGCGCGACTAAATGGAGGGTAATAATTTTCGACTAAGATTGTTGCGAAGGGTATAAAGTAATATGGACTGTTATCTAAAATGGTGTCACGTTGGCGCTTTGAATTTGTTGAAGTTCGGTTTATATATCCAAATTTTTTATAAACTATAATATAAAAAAAAATAGCCGTAATTCTTAAAAAGTAAGGAGTAGTTTTTTAAAGTATAATTTTTATCCGTAATAAAAAAAAATTAAAGTGATTTTCTAAAAAAAAATGGACGGAGAGAAATACAAAAATCAGGAACATAAAACATAAATTTAAATATATTCAACCTAATAAAAACAGCTCACCCGAATTGCAAAATATTTTAGCTAAGATATTTGATCTTAAAGTAATATTTTGTATAAATTTAGTTTTGTTTGGATATAAAATATAATAACGCTTAAAAAACATGTTGATTTAGTTTATTGTTTCTGTTTTTTTTTTTAATAAATTGTCGTACTTTTAAAGTAAAAAAAAGGCCAATATATTAAACCTTTTCGTTTCGCAATAAAATATTTAATATTAAAAACTCTTTATTTACTAATTTGTTTAATTAAAAATGGCAATCCAATAGTAATAATTTCTCCATGATCATAAAACTTAACATTTTAACTTTATCTAAAAAAATCGTATTCTTTTAGTAATTACCTTTTTGTTTACCCTCCGATAAACTGCAGATGGACATTTTTGCCATTGGTTGCAACACGCAATTACAAAGTACAACTTAAATGCTTCCATTCGCTATCTAACTGAGTAAAAAATGATAAAATGTGTTAAAATACCTGTATTTTTGACATTATTAACTAAAATAGCTACAAAGTTATGCAAACTGGAAGGACGTATATATTGGGCAAATAGATATTGAAAAAAGGAACGATCATTGAGGCAATTAAGGTTTATTGCGCTCTGTATAAACATGAAGAATTAATATGCATTATTTTATTTAGGTACTTGTTTATTAAATTTGAGTCAAAGAACCAAAAAGCCGATATTTAAAATATTAAAATAAATTAAAATTTAAGTTCTAAGACTTAACTTTGTTTTATTTTTAAAATATTACAACGAATAAACTACGAAAAAAATCAAGTGTGTACAATCTTTAAAGTAATTTATGTTTTGTAATATATTTATAAAGGTTCTTTTATTTTTATTAATACTGTCATGTATGTATATTTTAAATACTTTGGAGCTCTTATATTTGGCAACATCGCCCATCTCCTCAGTTATTAATCGTGATTGATTAAGGACATCGTTTTATTATCGATCTCGTCATACAGTAAAAACGCACCGTACTGGGGAACATAGGAGGCCCCGGACGTTTTGGGGTGAACCCAATTCTAAAATACCAATAATAATCTTGTGGCTTGCATTTCAGTTTCCGTCTCGTTTCCTTAGTTGGCTTTTTTTTGGTTGGGACGGGGCGAATGCGATGAAAATTTTGGGAAAAAAATTATCTGCCCAGTTTAGTTGTATACTACGTTTTTATTTTCAGTTAGAGGAGCAGTCTTTGTAGGCAAGTAACAAGAGCCTAGCTAGCGTCAACCGACTTCGATCTTTTTTTTATAAGCCATAAATTTAAAATTATTTTTTTACGAGACCGCAATTTGCTGCGGTTTAAAAAAACCAAACAGTTTTTCCCCCAAAAAAATAAAATAATTTTTTCTAATAAATAATGAAACGTAGAAGATTTTTTTAAGAAAACAATTTAATGTGCATTCATAAAATATAAAAAAAATCTTTAAAAATTTTCAAAGATGCCCCAAAAAAAAACCCCTTTTTTAGCCAAAAAAATTCCAAATTTTTCATAAAAACGCCTTTTGATATTTGCTAGAATGTTAAGGGTAATAATCCAAAAAATTTTTTTTTTAAAAAATTTAATTTTTTTAGATTAATCCCCCATTCTCCTGGAAACCATAAATTTCGTTTTTTTCGTGACCCCAGAAAAAAAAACGTTGGGTGAGCCCAAAGAAGTGGAAATGTCGATTTATCAGTAAAACAATGTTTCTTATAAATGCATTGTTATTTTTCATTTCCATTACATTTTTAAAAAAAATTTATTTGTCTAAAATGATCATCGGGTTAATTTCGTGGTTTTTCTTACTTTGTAGGAGGGTAAAAATTTTTTTTTAGCACTCTTCGCACTGATCTTTGCAAAAATCAACCTGTTCTGAATTGTATTAAGGAAACTGTAGTTTTTTTTAAAACACTTGTCACTACCATAATTTTTTTTTATTTTCCTTTCCTGGTTTTTTTTTTTGGGGCCCCAATGTTTATGTTTTCTTGAGTTAAAAAACCAAATGTCAGAAATTTTTTTAAGACTCGGTAAATAGTGGAAATCGTGGGGGTCGGCTTAGTTATAAAAAAAATAAATAATTCCCAAATTTCCCCCCCAACAGGATTTAAGGTGATACTATTCAAATATTTTAATTTTCTTTTTTAGTTCGTAAACATCCGGTTAATAATAAAAAAATTTTTTTATTAAAAAAATTTTGGTCGTAAATATTCGACACTGTACAAAATTGCTGTCGAGCGTTCGATACTAAAGGGGAAATTTTTAAATAAAGGGGTTGAATTGTTTTTTGGAAGATTATTGATCGATAAGCAATTGCGTGCAGCGTTTTTTTTGGGACATCCAAAATCATCCAAGATTGTCCTATGTTCGCAGTATCGCGTTTTTGTATGTACACTATTACAAAGTTATGATTATTATAAACTTGCTAGTGTCTTTGAATAAAGCATAAAACATTACATGGTGACAGCGGTAAACCCCGGTTAATTTAAAAATAAGTGATAAAGTTATTGTGCTCGCCGGTAAAATCATTTGGGGGAAAAAAAAAACAAAAAAAACCCACGGTAGTACACACGATAGTATTTTTGGGACCGGGCGCGGGTGTGAAAACGTACGAGCTGCGGCCCCCGCGGCGTCAATTGTGTTCAACGGGCCGGTTGAGGACATCTCAAGGCAGTTTTTAAAAATATTCAGGGTTTTTTTTTTTTTAAATTCAAGTTTTTTTTTTTAAATTTAATAAAAAGGGCGATCAACAAAAGCCCCAGAAGGTTTTTTTTTTTCGGAGACATCGCAAATAATTGGAAATTGTGGAAACAAAAGTTTGATTTTACCAATAGCTAGCGGAAAAAAAAATAAACCGACTCTGGAAAAAAAAGCTATATTTTTAAATCTCCTTGGTGACGAAGGAATTAAGCTTTTTTAATACTTTTGAATATAGGGAATCTGAGGATAAAGAAAAAAATTGAAGTTGTGTTACAAAAAAAATTTAAGAACACTGCAATCCGACTAAAAAAAATCGTTTCTTGAACACTTTAAATTTTTTTTAAAGCGAGCAATCAAGGGGAAGCTGTTTTTCAGTTTTTTCCCCACAGTTGGTTTACTTGTGAATTCCTGATCGAATTTTTTGGGGGGAATTAAAATCCTAGAATTCAGGGTTTTTTCAGTACCCAGATCTAGAGTTGCAAATTTTTCATATTGCCGCTCTATGGAAGCTAGGGAGTGACCAAAAAAGGAAATTTTAAAGACATAGTGACAAATTTAGTGCAACCCCAAAACGTTATAGTGGTCGCAGTGGTAATTATAATAGTTCAGTGAATTCTGCTGGGGATCAGCCTCGTGAGCAGCCCTACAGACGTGGTGCCAATCAAAGTCAACATTATGGGGGGTGGGGGTAGCTTTTGGGACTAAAAAAAAAGGTAACATGTTATGTAAATCTTGTGGTCAGCAGCACGAACGAGGTAAGTGCCCTGCCATAAATAATTTTTTTAGTTCTTTTGGCCAAAAAGGGCATTATCGCAGGTGTTGTTTACGAAATAGAAATGACATTCATGAAATTGTTCAAGACTCCGAGGACAGTGCTGAATATAGTGACACTGACAATAATGACGGTCCAGCAATCATAGAAATGATTATATTGTGTGGACTATAAATAGCTCAGACATTGATGCAGTTGAGTGGTTCGAAGAAATTTTTATATCTGGTGTCAAAACAAAACAAAAAATCGATAGTGGTATGGCAAATACATTTAAACATTTCAGATTTTTATGCTTTAAACATTTCTCGCGAAAGACTTGCGAAACCATCTATACTATCATCGTATTTGGGTCATAAAATCGGTTTACTAGGACAGATTTATTTAAACTGTAAATTTGTAAAAAAAGCGGACATATTTTGTTTCACGTTTTAGACTAAATTTACCTTGTTCTATTTTGGGACTTTCCGCTTGTCAATTTTTTGGTATACTTCCAAAAAACACCCTAAAAGTATTTCTACTTTATATGATAAAAATTTATATTAAAAACTCTATTCAGGACTTACTTAATATAATACTGTTTTTACTGGTATAGTTAACAAAAAATATTCTCTAACACTGGCAGAAAATGCTATTCCACATATAACCGCACCTCGTAAAACACCACTCGCTTTAAAAGATAGGGTTAAAGAAAAACTTGATGAAATGGTAGCACAAAATCTTATTAGTCCTGTCACTGAGCCCACTGATTGGGTTCACCCTATTGTGATAGTGCCTAAACCTAATGGTGACATCAGAATATGTATGGATCCCAGAAATTTAAATAAATATATTAAAAGAGAAATTTTTGAAATCCCTACCCAGGAAGTTTTATTCTCACAACTACAGGGTGCTAAATATTTTACCAAATTGAATGCATCATCCGCTTTTCTCCAACTTCCATTAACATACGAAAGTTCGTTACTATGCACAATAACAACTTGTTTTGGAAGATATCGTTACCTAAGGCTCGCATATGGCGTATCGTCAGCTCCAGAGCTATTTCAAAGGTTCATGTACGAGGTGTTAGAAGGTGTTCCCGGACAAGTAGCTTTTTTTGACGATTTTCTGGGATGGCAGAACTGTTAAAGAACATAATCATAATTTAGAAGTTGTGTTAGAAAAATTAAAATAGTGGACTTACGCTTAATCAAACAAAATCTGTTTTTTGTGTAAATAAAATTAAGTTTCTCGGTCATATTATTAGTGAATATGGTGTGTCGCCCGACGATAGTAAAACAAACGCAAAAGACAAAAAAAGATTTGCAACGTTTTTTGGGCATGATCGTTTATCTTTCCAAATGTATCCCTAATTTGTCTAGTGAAACAAATGCACTTAGAAAACTCTTTAGCTCAAAAACCATGTGGCAGTGGGCATCTATAGAAAAAAAAAGCTTTAACCGGTTAAAAGACTTATTTGCTTCTGCCACCACTTTGTCCTATTATAATCCAACCGAAAAAAAAACTTTGTCCGTAGATGCGGGGCCGTATGGGTTGGTGCTTTTATCAGTCAAAATAATAAACCTATTGAATATGCCAGTGTATCCTTAACGCCTACACAGCAGCGATATAACCATATTGAGAAAGAGTTATTAGCGGTAGTGTTCGGGTGTGAACGATTTCATTACTACCTTTATGGACAGACATTTAAAATTGAAAACGATCATAAACCACTTTTAGGACTTTTAAAAAAACCTCTGGATGAAATGTCACCTCGTATTCAACGGCAGTTATGAACTCTTGAAATATCATTTTACTCTTACATATGTCCCTGGAAAAAATCTGCAAGTACCAGATACACTTAGTCGAGATCCAGCAAAAGAAGAAATTAATACAGACTACTTGGATACCAACCCAAAAATTCATTCTGTTATAGCAACAAGACCAAAAATGAAAAAAAGGTTTAAAAGAAGCCATAAAGTGTGATAATGTGCTCAAAAAATAAAATTTTATTTTTGAATGGGTGGCCAAACCACAAAAGCAGGGTTCCAGAAGAAGTTAAAACATTTTGGGACATTAAAATAATATTTTTCTTCACAAGAATGTACTTTTTTATAATAAAAGGCTTATTATTCCAAACAGCTTAAAAGAGGAATTCTTGAGCCTGTTACATAATAAGTCGCATCAAGGTGTTGTGGCTTGTAAAAAACTTGCTGAGGAAGCAATATATTACCTGGTTGGCAGCTGATATTCAGCTATTAGTTTTATCGTGTCCTGTATGTCAATTATATGCTAAAACAAATCAAAAAGAACCCTTAATACCACATGATTTGCCCGACTTGCCAGGCAAAAAATTGGAATAGATTTTAAGTCTTTGGAACGCAGGACTTCTTGGTCATCGTTGATTATTTAAGTAAATATACTGTTGTTAATAAGCTATCAAACAAAACGGCAGAAAGTGTAATATCCGCTTTGAAGAACGTATTTTCAATAAATGGAATACCTCAAGAGATATGTTCAGACTGGGACCTCCTTTAGTTCCTACAATTTGAAAATTTTGCTAAAAGGTACGACATTAAACTTACAACATCTAGTCCGCATTATCCCAAGTCGAATGGTATGGTCGAAAGGGCGATTCAGAATGGTTTTCTCACAAAGCGTCAACGAGATGGAAATGATCCTTTCTTAGCCATATTAGATTACAATACAACTCCAAAACAAAACTTACCTGCACCTTCTGACCTGCTTATGGTAGAAAGCTGAGGTCAACCTTACCAGTGAATCAAAGAGTTCTTGAACCTAAGTTTTCTTAAATAAAAAAAATTAAAAATTAAAGGAAAACAAAAAATATT
>JAHBCN010018500.1:0-17031 GCA_019359885.1 Listronotus oregonensis
TGAAATTTGCCTATCTTTGGTAGCTAGACTACTGTAGCCTTTTGCCATATTTTTGGTATGTAGCCCCAGGCAATGCATGCCTGAAAATTTTGCAGAGATGCGGCAGTAATATGTCCGGCCTTTTGGAGCAGTACCGGTTAGATTTCATCAGGGCCTGGCGACTTTATGGGTGGAACTCGCCTATGGCCCATTTCCTCTCGGAGTCTTCTGGGATTGCTGGTTGTTCTTTAAGGTTGATCGATTATGGTTGATTCTGGAAGTTTTTGGGAAAACAATAACTCTAGGCTTTCCTTGTTAGTGCTCTCACTATCTAGATGCCTAAAAATGTTACTTTAAAGCACTAGTACCTTAAAGTAACTTTTAGAGCATATTTAAAAAGTGAAATTCAAATTTAAAAGGTAACGCCAACAGTTTATTTTTTACTAATTTTTAAATAATAATTGTACAGTTTGAACAACTTGAAAAACTTTTCCTTCTACGGGCAATTTTGTAGCTGAGGGGGGATTGAACGGAAAAACCATCAACAACGGTTGTTAAATTCATAAAAAAAATGCCAACTTCAAAATTTTTATATTATAGATGCTATGTAAAACCATATTTTTCAATTTTTTGAATAATTTAATTCTTAATCATTATTGCGTTGGTAGAAAAAATATTGTATGATATTTACGTTTTAAGGATTTCGTGTATTGCAGAACTCGCTTCGCTCATTCTGCAAACTTTCACATTTGTGCCCTAAAATTGTACTTTTAACATTTACATGAACAATTATTAAAATCCGTAATAAAAAGGAACGTTTTTAAAAAACAAAATTAATGATGGCACCTCACAGACGAAACGTCGGTCTAACAACACGTCTTGTAAAACAAGAAAAGAGCAATAAGAATGTAAAATTTATTTTGTTAAATCTATTTAAATAGAGTCATAAAAAAATAAAAATAATATTGGGTATTCGGTGTTTTTCACAAGACCCAAAGTATTTAAAATTTTTAAATTTTGGCGGATTTCGATCAGCATCAAATTGCGCAACTTTAACAAACCGATCTCATACTTTTTTAAGTTTTAATATCCCAATATAGGCTCAAAATTTGAAACGCCCTGTACATATTTTGTTTATAAAAAAAAACAATTTTATTTATTTTGGATACATATATTTAAAACAGTAATTAAATACAAATATTTTTCGCACAAATTTTAAAATTAAACAATAATATTTATTATAATTACCTAAAAACGCAATTTGGTTTGTAAATAATCCTACTGCATTAAAAAAAAAAACAACATTCCTGACAGTTTTCTGTCAACAAAAGCGTGCAATAAAACTTGAGATTGATAAATGACAAACGGAACAACAATACATTTTCAACACACGCCCGGGTTGATCAAGCATTATTTATGTGCCACAAAGTCGACGGATAGCGTAAGAGCCCGTTTAAAGTAAATCACCTATTTCGGAAAGCTTTATTTATAGCCCATTTACTTTGACAATAATGTTTTTTAATTTAAATATGACCAAAAACGTAATAACCTATGGCATAGAGAAGAAAATTAAAAATGTATAAACTTTATTGTTTAAAATATATAATTTAAAAATTTATTAATGATAAACTAAAATATCGTCGTTTAATTTTAAATTAAATCTACTCCTTGGACTTTTGCTTTTTTATAGAGGAACTTTATTATTATTTTTTATAACATATCTATCGCGGTTAAGAGTTTCAAAGGTTTACTACAACGGAAAAAGTAAATAGTCTGGACAGTGCAAAATAATATATCGGATGTAGAAGCACAAGTTACGCTTTACTTATACTGCCTAATAAGTCAAAATCTTACTGTAAAACTTAGATCGTTAAATTTTAGTAAAAAGCATAAACATATCAGAAAAGAAAATGTTCATATATTTAGTTAAAGGCCCTAGCAGGGGAAAAGTTACTCCTACGCATTCACACAAGTTGTTGCCGTAGACTCTGCTGTCGACTAAATGAGAACTTAACCCCTTTGGTACAAAATTTAGGGTTTGGACGCCCTGTATTTGGATTGTTGTTGTTATTTACTGAGAAAATAGAATACACTAAATAAACAAGTTTTATTTGCAATAATTATAATACGCCTATAGGGCGTATAGTAATCAGTTCAAATATTTAAAAATACTGTTATTAGATAATTTATTTCCTGACAAATCAGTTAATTTAGTTTTTCCGGAAAAAAATTTTTAAAAAAAAAAACAAAAAAAGGTTAAAAATTAAGCTTTCATCTGGCAGTGACTGACCAATTAATTTTTTTAAGAATATGTTTTATTTGATTTAACACAGAACTATTTAATTAATTATACATAGCTGTAATATAAACCTTTGTACAAGAATTATACCTTTATTTGTATACTAAGAGAAATGCCACAAAATATTTTTTGCTAGCAATAAAAAGTAGTACTTTTACTACAAAAATTTGTTTTCCATCAAAATTGGAAAAAAATTATACTCCGCCCGAACTGAGAGAAGAAATTTTCGGACCGCGGGCGAAAATTGAAGTCCTACTACTGAACCGGGGGTTAGAATATTTCGGCAATCTTCCAAATACGAGAACAACTTCTTTGGTTTACAGATAAACTTGAAATGGGACCTTTAATCTTCCAGCTCACCTGGTTGAGCTCTCTTGACGCTCCTACCCCTCTCCGTGACCCCATACGCCCGGCTTTGGTTGGATGGTCTACTCGCTACGTATTTACAGATTTCACGGAAGCATGTCTTATGTTCGCGTTGCATACAAACGGGCGGTTTCCGTTAATTTCTTCATTTTAGATTGAAAGCGGTGTTCGGGGAATTGAATGCCGGTTTTGATGTGGAAAAAATTTTATAAAAACGGTTTTTTGCTTATTTAGGAGATTTACTCTTATTTTCAAATTTTAAATATTTTAAAGAACTAGAAAAAAAATAAACTGATTTGGTGCTGTTAAAAAATGTTTTTAAGTTGCAAGAAACGTTTCTACAAAGGCCCTACCTTTGTAATCCCTTAACAAATTTTATATTTAATGCTTTAAGTCAGGGGTCTCCAAACACGGCCCCAGGGAATCCCCCCGGAGAGCTAGCAACTTGAAAACCCTTTTTTTTTTAAAAAACAAATCATTTTTATAGCAAATTAAATTTACTTTACTGAAGTATTCAATTTTATGTTGAATAATTATTAATATGACACCATTGAAGGGGGCTAACTCCCTAACTCATAACATTCTTGTAGGCTTATTGTTATTGTTTTTGTGATAAGTTGGATAAAGAAACACAGAATTGTAATGGTAAAGACATGTATAATATGCGAAAATTTAACTTCAGTATATAATAACTAACAAATTATTGAAATGAATCCAATAACATTTTATACATTTTAAATAATCACATAACATAACAAACATAATGACATATGAAATACTAATGAGTTTATGTTTGGATTTTCCACTGACAATAGTTTGGTTGTGGACTAATTTTACTTGTACCAATTATTAAAAGATTTAAGATGCTCATCAGTTAATTTCCAAACATTTTTGGAGAAGGTTTTCTCACACAAATAAGTTTTGATATTTGTTCTTAATTATATCACTGCATTGTAGATCAATCATTTCCATTATTGGGTGGGGTCTCAATGTCAGTATCAAAAGGATTCTGAAAAATCTTAATTTGATTCCGGCATCAAAGTCCGAGAAACGGTAAAATTTATCTTCAAAGCACTCAAAGTATTCTCGTTTGGAAATCGTCTCAGTAGTGTGGCTAATATTTCACATGTTTTAAAAATGTGAAAAACATTTACTTCGTAGTTGTGATTGAAACAGTCCAATTTCTTCCGGAATGATTTGTATTATTATAAATCAGGAAGATGCTGGTTTTCCCCAATCCCAAATTCAGTTCGTTCACATGTTTTGTCAAATCAACTAGAATGCTCTTCCACAGCCATGCTTTTTTTTGTAATTCAGTAAGGGGGATGCTTTTCATTAAAAAAATGATCCCTGCTCGGTTAAAGCGCGAAAACTTTCCCCCCGCCAGCGTACGGCAGTATGATGGAATCATTTCTTCAATCTCTTCAATAAATTGTCGGAATTGTCGGTGATTCGGTCCAAAAGATCTGATAAAATTAACAGTTGATATGACTGGTCTCAGAACGTCAGACATATCCAAACATTTTCCCAAAAGACTGTTGATGAAGTACAATGTAAGACTTGGTTTTGAACCACCGTCATTTTCTACAGCCTTTGATACAAGAGCGACCACTCCTTTATCTTTCCCACTCATGTTTTTGCCTCCATCAGTTGAATACATTTCAAATTTCTCTATCGAAGGTTTTTTTGATTAATCGCCATTTCAACTCCAAAAAATCTGTACCAGTAGTTGTGCCATGAATACTATACATATCAAAAGTTCTTCGTGCACTTCATAGCTTTTATCTCCCTCGAATATAAATCAACACCTGAGCAGTATCTGACACATCCGTTGACTCACCAAGGCCAAAGAAAACCACTCAAAATGTCCATTTTTGTCAACAGTTGAGAGGACATATTTTGCTTTTTCACCCTTCAGCCACAGGGTTTTGAATTTTTTATTAAATTTACCTTTTCAGGGCATATTTTTCGGCTCCCAAACATTCTTTGATCATTTCTCCATCGGTGGGTTTTCCACTTTTTAATTTCAAGAGCCACACGAAAGCTGGCACGAGTTGCAGCCTCTTGTTCAGTTTTGAGTTTTGTAAATGAAGATTGCTATTTCAATCCCGCTGCATAGCTTCAATTTTTCTGTCCGCAAAAATTCCTGTATATTTGGGGTAATTTTTAAAATGTTTTGTTTCATAATGACGTTTAATGTTATATTCTTTGAGAACAACTATGCTTTCATTGCAAATCAAACATAGCGCCTTTTACTGGACTCAATTTCGAAATACTGAATGTTCCCGTCTTTGAATTTTTTCACTATCAATTTTTCCCTTTTTTCCATACTACTTATTCACACAAAAAGCAACAATTCAAATAAAATTTTTTATAAAGATGTTTCAAAACCACAAACACGTTTTAAGGAGGTATGAATATTTTATTTAACAACTGTCATAGGAACTGACGTGGTTGCCCACTAGCCTTCTTATATATTCCAATTACTGCCATCTGAAGTGGTGGAAGACCAGAACTTTCTCGAACCAACAGTTTTTGTACGTGCTATTAGCGCCACTGTTAGCGATAGAAGGTACTACCTATTTCCGCTTGTGTCCCCTGTCCGTTACTCCTCATGGCTCTACTCTACGACTAATCAGAAATTACAGATAATGACAGGAAAATTAATAATAGCAGTGTTGCCGTTTTGCGGACTTTAGCCCGATTTGCAGCCTTTTTTAAATGTTGTGTACTTTTCGGACTTTTTTTCATCAGTGGACTTTTCACCCCACCCAACAATGATAATGATATGGGGCCCTCGGCTTTGGGGGTAACAAATTTTAAAGGGGCAAAGTTTAAGACCCTCTTTAACTAACATTTTACAAAGAACTATAAAAATATTTAGAATCTCTATGAGTAATTTATTTTTCAAAAAATACAAGCCGGTATTCAGTGAAAATTAAAGTGCTAAATTTTGAAATAAGCAAAAATACTAATATTTTTTCGACTATGCTACTCGTTCAAAAAACCTTATCTCTATACGTAATACACAATTCAAATGTTTTTAAACTTAGGCTTAAAATTATTTAAATACATTTTGTACTGTAATTTCTCAGGTGCATCTTTTGGGGATACCACTTTTTTGTAAATTTTAAAATGTGTTGTGTTCCATTATTCTATAAGCCTAGAATTAAACCTTTAGGACCCATAAAAAGCATTTTATCATTTCTAAGAACAAAAGTGTCAATATATCTGAGTAAAGCTTTTATAACATATTCGATATATTTTAGATAAAAAGGTAGCAAATAAGTCAAAAGTGATAGATGGTTAATGGAATAACTGTATTTTTAATGTAAGACTTACGTCCGTGATTGATCGAAATTTCTTTTTTTCTTAATCACAAAAGCTTGAAAAGCTTACAAGTCTTACCACTTTTATATAAATTTTGATCTAACCGAACCACTTTATCAAGGTAATAGTTTTTCCTAATTGATTATTTAAAATTATTTTTTACCCTTTTAAAATTTTTTGTACCTAAAGTACTTAAAAACTTAAACTTAAAAGTATAACTTAACCTCGACAGTAAAATGCCATTTTCAAATTTAATATTTCTTATTTACTTTTAGTAAACCACAATTTTAATGTCCCCAATTTTATAACCGATAGGCTCGTATAACAAACAAGGGTAAATGGTAAGGGATATTAATGGCTGAGTTTCTTATTATATTTTAAAAATCGTGTTATTTTAATTTTTTAAAATGTATTTCGGTTTAGGCAACTAACTTGGAGGTTGTTTTTAGGTTGTTATTCTAATTGACAAGATTATAAAAAAACTCGATTTGTGTATTTTTAGTTGCCAATGCCTTAATCGTTTATTAATAAAAATTTTGCATTAATGATGGCTATTTAATAAATTATTATGTATATACTATTAATACTTAGAAATGGACTTTAAAATATATGCAAATCTATGCTAATAAAATATCCGAATATGCAATAAATGTATTACATTAAAAGATATGTATAATCTTATTATAAAAATTATATTATAAATAATTATTTGGTACATGTAATTTTAAAACATTTTAATATTAAATAATTTTTAAGTTTTTAGTTATATCATGTTTTTTGTCGGTATAAGTATGTGTGAAATAGAAAATGACTGATCTACATCAACAAAAGTGATTCGGGCAATTTTAAACTTTAAAATTAGAATAATTTCAAATTTTATAACTACTTAACCTTTCAGGACTTTGGTAACGTTTTGTTAAATTAAAAAAATAAATATTTTTTTGTATGATACGTTTATTATTTTTTTATTTTTTTGTATGATACGTTTATTATTTTATTATTTTTTTTTTCGTGACGTTTTTACACGATTTTTCAAAATCAGTAATCAACACTATAGACATTAAAAGAGACATGCTTCAATTTTCTTTATTTTGAATTATATCAGGTACAAATTCAGAACTGAATTTGATGGAAAATAAATTTTGTGACAAGTTTAGATGTCAATAGTCCTTTTCATTCTTGCAAAGCTAAACAATAGATTTAAAAACTAATAGTTTTATGGCATCAAAATGTTCAATGTACGAAATTATAGTTCTATTTTAGCTCTTCATTTTGAAAAAATCGACCTGGGAGGCAATTGACCAATTCACCTGGAAAAACTGCTGCCTTTCTTCGTCGGAAATAAGTTCAACGTTTAAGCTAAACATATATCGTAAACTACATTTTTGTGAAGGTTGATTAAATTGTGGGCTAAGTAGGTACTTTAGTCATATCTTCTTCTTTTTTTTTCCTGTGGCCGTCTTGATTTACTACCCATTATCTTTTATACCAATCTTCCCATTATTCTTGTTTCTTCTGCAAGTCTGTATTACCCCGAGACTGGTTAATTGATTTATTCCTGTGGGCTCATTTTCGATTAAATGCTTCACATTCGTACAGGATATGGTATGCTGTTTCTCCCATTATATGAGTCTATCTCTTAAGTTATCGTGCCCTGTTACCGGAGTAGTTCTTCCTTCGTTCTTTGGATGGGCCCCTTATGAAGCTTTTTTCATGTCTTATTCTAGTGAGGCTCTCCCAGTTTTCCTCGTGTTTGTTTTGGACCCATTCCCTGGTTTGCCTTTGTGCTGTTGTTTTGGTCACTCCAAGGGCAGGTTCTGGTCCAAAGTATGACATGGATGATCTCTGTCTTGCTAGTTCATCCACTTTTTCGTTGCCTTTTATTCCCAAATGACCTGGTACCCACAAAAGAGTTGCGTTCTCCCAGGATTTCCAGTTCTTTTGGCATTCCCATGTCAGCTTGGACATTACCTTAAGGTTTACAAGTGTCTAGTGACGCCTGGCTGTCTGTTATTTGCAGATTTTTTTTAGTCATATACAACTTGATATCTTTCAGAAATAACAAAAACTTTCTGCTTGTGAATAAAAAACGCCAAGTTGTCCAAGACGAAACGTTAAGCTGTTAAATTATTTGTCTTTTTTAGCTATTTTGACGCAAATATACTTTGAAATATATTTGCGTCAGTATATCTTAAAATTTATACTTTGAACACTAATCAAGAAGTGTGCAATGTAGAGGCCCAAAAAATCTGTGGTATTACCTAATATAAGGAGGAATAGAGCCGAGATTGGGCCATTACCGGTAATATGTTATTTCTCAATTCCTTTAATGCCAATATTAGCCCTCTCGGACTGACACTTAAGTGGATACAGGGTATAGTTATAAGGGGTGAAAGTGGCATTTTTTAAGGTAAAGGCCGTCATAGATAATTAGCTTAAAAATACGTCAGGTTAGTAGATATTCACATGCACAAACAAAATTTTAAAAGGCGGTGGATACATTGAGGGAAATTTTTATCCCTTTCCACCACCCTCTTATTACACCAAGTGTCCGCTTTTTGGATTTTGGTTGGTTATATGAATACCTTTTAACCTGGAATATTTTTAAGCATATTATCGGTGAGGGCTTTTACCTAAAAAATGTTTGCCACTTTCACCCCTTATACCTACCTCCCCGTATCCACTAGGGTGTTAGCCTACGATAGGTTTTAACCATTGGCAATAAATAAACACCTTGCAATAAAGTAATTAGATATCACCGGCCTTTAACCCAAGTTTTTACACCTGTTCGCACCCACTTTGTATCTATCCACGTGTCTGCCTTCGAGGATTTTGGTTGGTTATGCGAATATCTACTCACCCGATACATTTTCAAGCATATCATCAATGTCGGCCTAAACCTGAAAAAAATTTTGCCGCTTTCACCACTTATATATAACTACCTCCTGTATCCACTAGGGTGTCTGCCTGCGAGGGATTGCAACTATTGGGAATGGAACGGTGACGGTCAAAGCTCAGCTCCATCTCTTGGACCATATTGTAATATAGAAATAATTGATACCATCGAATTTCTTGCTTCGTGCTTCTTTGTGGCATTTCTCGACATTTTTTTTAAGTGTTTTTATCTAAAATGAAATATTTGCAATGTTTGTAAAGAAGGAATAAGAACTGTTTGTTTTCTTCAATTTTAACAAAAAAATAATTAGATAGACCACCAAATGTATGCTTGGATATGCAAGATTTATTAACATATAAAAAAGGAAGCTCAAATATGCACTATATACAAATGAAAAGAAGGCGTAAATCTTTTAGATATATAACTTTTTTTAAAACGTCCAAATTAAAAAAATATGCATTTTTCATAAATTCCGGAGCCTACACAGAAAACCATAGCCAAAAAAAAAATTAAAAGCTGCAAGTGTGATCCTTAAAAGTCTTAGTAAAGACGGTTGGTTTATATTAAAATTAATATTCTTCTAATTTAATTAACCAAATTAGAGACAAAGTTAAAATAAACTTATTTAGTTTATTTTTAACACACATTCCTTTTTTTAAAATTTAAACACTATTATATCTGAAATAAAAAAAGAATAATATAAACGAGAATAAAAAAAATGTTAATAATAAAAAGCCTGGTAAAAGTAATAAATTTTATTTAGCTAAATCTTCCAGAGCATTAGTTAAATGCATAAAAAGGCCTTTAACATATATTACAAGACAAAATTTTACAAATAAAAAATCTGTCTACGTGCATTTCATAACAATCCCAGAATAAACTGGGTCACTCCTTGTATTATAGCAAAGCAAACTTAAAAAGCAAAAAATAAATTTAAAAGAAGCTTTTATAAATTGTGTAGTCTAAATATTAGTTAATTTAAATAATACTTGGTTATTTTTGGCTTATGCTAGGATAACTTTTGGAAAACTTCTTATTTTAAAAAAACTCATATTTTTCAAAAATCAACCAATTAACGCCAAATTTAGTATGGGGATTTTGGGAGACGTTAGTTACTCATTCGGGGTCAAATTTTAACATTTGGGATGGTTCATTTAGTAAAGCCGATTTACAAAAGTCATTGATTGATTTTTAAATATCTTGTCCGCCATATTAGAATCGCCATTTTAAATACCGATTCTAGTGTAAATTGAAAGAGTTTTAGATATTTGGTCCACCATATGTAAATCTTAATATTAAATTTTGCAAATCTGACTTTGAATTCGTAATCAGCGACCCACAAAACCCCCGTACACCAAATTTGGCTTAAATCGGTTGATTTTCAGGAAATAAGGATTTCTTTGAGATAAAAACTGTCAGGTAACACATCAATTCTAAGAGTGAGTTTTAATTTTTTATGGGCTTTTTTAGTGACCATAAGCTTAAAAAAATATAAACAAATCTTCTGTATTTCTGCTAATTTTTTTTCTGGATTTTTGGTATTTTAGTCTTGTTCTTTAAAATTAGGAAATTTTTGTGATGTGATAGCTAAACTTTAACCTGGGATTTATGTTCTAGAGAAAAGACTACTTTGAAATAGATACATCGCACGTACAGACCACTTTTTTTTATTTTGTAAGGCTGTGTTTAATAAAATAAATCATTTTGTTGTTTATGACATTATGTCACAAACTACAAAAAGGTTCTTAAATTATTTTAATTTTACCCTTAATTTAATATATTGATAATCAGAATTTTAAAGGTATTCTATTTTTAAAACGGTGACCTACTTCTCACCATTTTTTTTTTGTTTCGTACGAGGTTTTTTTTTAGTTTTCTTTAAGGGGGATCTGCTAACGTTTCAGTTTTATGGCTGATGGTCTACCCATCCTTAGGGTCACGTAGAGACTTGTTGATTCTTGTAGAACTGTTTATTATTTTTAGTTTTAGTCAGCGCTTACCAAAGCAATAAGTTATTTTAAGCTAAATAAATGATAATTTAATTTTGGAAACAATACCTGACGAGTGTAAAAAAAGTAATAAAAAAATAAAAATAAACAACCACAGAAAGCCAAAATCCAGTCTCTGAAGCAAACTAAAAATGGTATAGATTAACTGTTATGTGGGTACTAGGACATTCGGAAATAGATGGCAACGAAAAAGCGGATGAGCCAGTGAGACATGGATTATTCACACCATATTTGGACTAGAACCTGCCCTTGGAGTAACCAAAACCAGAGCACGAGGGAAACCAGGGAATAGATCCGAAACAAACACAAGAAATACTGGGAGAACCTCGGTAGAATAAGACATGGAATGGGCTTCATAAGGGGCCCATCCAAAAGAACGAAGGAAGAACTACTCAGACAAAGTAGGAAATACTTTGCATAATAGTAGGGTTGCTAACAGGACACGATCACCTAAGAGGACACCTACACAAGATAGGCTCATACAATGGGGAAGTTGCAGAATGTGCGACGAGGGGGAAGAAACAGCCTTCAATATACTGTGCGAATGTGAAGCGTTGAATCACAAAAGACAGGTACTATTAGGGCAACCAGTCTCGGGGTTATACAGACTTGTATAAGAAACAAGACTAATGGGAGGATTGGTATAGAAGATAATGGGAGATTAGGCACAAAGAGTCCAAGAGGCTGGCTGCCTCCTGTAGTAAATCAAGACGGCTTCCAGAAAGAAGAAGAAGAAGAAGAAGAGAACTATTATGACTGTAAAGGTATACGTGCTTTGTTTAAGGAAACTCTCTTACTTGTTAAGCTGTGGAACTTAATCGTTTTTAACCTATAAAAATAAATATAACACTATTAAAAAAAAACTTTTGTTTTTATTAGTTTTAAAATAAATAAATACATTAAATTTTTAAACAGACTGCTGTCATTTAAATTTTAATCTTTTAAAACGTTCTTTAATTTATTTGTATTAGTTTGTGATATAGAAAACGCCTTATTCAAAAATACGTGTTTTGATATTTTCATCGTTTTGTCTTCTTTTTTCATATCAATATGTTAAAATTAATTTAATATTTTGCTTTTCACAAATAATTTTATTGGCATGTATAAATATATTGATCATATTGATAATTATTTAGGGATCACCTTAACAATTATATTTTATGGATTAAAATCTTGTATTTATAGGAAGAGTGGACGAAAAGAAGGTTAAGCTCAAATTAATTTTAAATGCTTTGGCTAGAAATTTTATTTCTTTCATATAAAAAAATATTATGGAAGCGAAAAACATATTTATTTTTATTTTCATCTTGACATAGATGTAAGTAATGTTATTACATTTCACTTGAAAAGGTTATCCTGAAATGAAAAATAATTTTTGTTATTATTATCCAGGTGTATTTCATAATATTTGCGCTGGCAATATTAAATAATCTGGTTACGGATTTTCGACTATTAATAATTTATTATTAATATTACAAGAGGGCTTATTATGAGGGCAAAAAAAATCGTATGTTATTTATTTTAAACCAATAAAAGGTTAAATATGTTAGTTTTTTGAAATAATTAAAAAAAAAACTTATTTTAGGTTAACGTTTTTAAAATTTATTTTATATATACATATGCATCACTTAAAACCTCAGAAACAATTAAACGATCCCGATTGTCGTTTGTTATTTGGCAGTAAATTTGAATTTTGTTAGGTCGGTTAACCGAAAGTCCTCTTCGTTGTCAAAATATCGAAAAATTTTAAGGGAATAAGCTATTCAGGATTTAATTTTATGGCTATGTGTAAAATTTTGAGCCATTTAAATAAAAAAATAATTGAACCTTTTTTTTCCATAAAAATATTTTTGTTTGAAAAATTTTTCTTTACCATTTAGAACCAGGTTTTCCACACCTAAACTCATTTTTTTTTACTTTAGTAAGTTAGTCCTTTTTTCCGAAGAAAATTTAAAAAAATGGTATTTTTCGGAAACCCGAGTTGTCGCATAGGCCTTTTTTAAATACCGTAACCTGGAATTTCAAATATTAACTTTTACCGTTTAAACCATTCAATGTAATAATTAAAATAACTTCAAATAAAAAAATAACATTTCAAATTCCGAGTAACGGTATTTAAAAAATGCCTATGCGACAACTCAGGTTTCGAAAATACCAGTTTTCAAAATTTTCTTCGGAAAAAAGGACTAACTTGCTAAAGTAAAAAGAAAATTGTGCCGAAACATTAGCCTAGGTCTGAAAAACCCGTAACTAAATGGTAAAGAAAAATATTTCAAACAAAAATATTTTTATGGAAAAAATGTACAGGGTTTTTCCGTATAATTGCGCACCCCTATAAAATCTTTATTTTTATAGATAGAAAAAAATAGTTTATATGAAAGTTGCAGGATTTTTCATGAAGATTTTCATGGTGTAAGATAGAAAAACAAATGATGATCGGAAAATTAACAAATCACTATCAACTTCGTTATTTTAAAAGGAAAATTCTGCTAATCTTCCTCTTTTCAAATATATATAACTTATCTATGTTCTGATAAACGAGTTGCAAGTTATTTGAATTTAAAATCTGTTCTTATAAGCCATAGTTAGCCATGGATACAACCCAAAGTTTGGCAAAGTTAAGTCGCGTTAGCCATGGTTCGTCTTGGAAACAAACAAAAATTGACTTCTGTCAAATACTTTTATATTTTACTTAGCTGTAATTATTGTAAAGTTCGAAAAAATAAAATGCTATATAGATTTATTTATAGATTTATTAATTTATTTATAAATTCACATGACCACCGCCGTTATCTAAACAATTTTGAAAGACTTCTCGGAGTTTATTAACCGCATTACCAGAAAAAAAAGGAAAGTTGTTATTTAAAATAAATATTTCATTCACAATTTTATTGCGTAAAATGTCTAAATTTTCAGTTCTGTTAAAATAAACTTTATTTTTCACGTAACCCCATAAAAAATTGTCCAAAGGTGATAAGTCGGGGCTGTTTGCTGGCCACCGAATTGTTCCTTGTCTGCCAATCCACAAACCATACCGATCGTTTAAAAAACTTGTTACCGGTTGGATATTGTGTAATGGTGCGCCATCTTGGTGCCAAATTAATTCAATATATTGACGAATGGGAAGCTGGTCTAAATATGCCTCTATTTCGTTATTTAAAAAGTGTAAATATCGATTACCTGTCAAAATTCCTTCAAAAAAGATTGGCCCAATAACTTGGTTTCGTAAAATGCCGCACCACACATGCAACGATCTGCGGCCTTGTTTTTTTCTTTCCTCAATTATGTGCGGTTTTCAATTGCCCAAAAATGTTTATTTTTTCTATTATAAAGATCTGCAGTTGTAAAGGTCGCTTCGTCGGACCATAGAACCTTTTCAAAAAATTGATTGTCTTGTCCGAAACGCGCCAACATTTCTTGGCAAAACTGAACCCTTTGTAATCTATGAACGTCTGTTAGATGTTGAACTGGTTTTATCTTATAAGGATAGTAGTCATACTTTTGCAATGTTGTATGAATTTTATACCAAGATTTATCCGTGATTCGTGAAACATCGAGAATTGATATGTATGGATTTTCTAAAAATCATAAAAAAAACAAGGTTTATATGATTTACTATATTAACTGAAAAATTTTACCTTGAAAATGCAATAAAATGTCCAATTCTTCATCAAAATTTGCATTTGGTTCTCTTTTCTTTCGTGCCAAACTTTTCCTTTCGGCATGGTTCCTTACAATATAGTTGTTTTTCTGCTCGGAATTCTCGGTCCTGGATGTTCATTTATATACTGAGGCCTAGCTCTTGACACATTACCATGGTTTGCATAATAATACTGACTAACACGCAGTTTCTTCTCTTCGGTATACAGCATTTTATTTTTTCGAACTTAATAATAATTACAGCTAAGTAAAATATAAATATTTGACAGAAGTCTATTTTGGGTTGTATCCATGGCTAACTATGACTTATAAGAACAGATTTTAAATTCAAATAACTTGCAACTCGTTTATCCGAACATAGATAAGTTATATATATTTGAAAAGAGGAAGATTAGCAAAATTTGAATTTTCAATCTTATACAGGGTGTTCCATTTAAAATAACGAAGTTAATAGTGATTTGTTAATTTTCCGATCATCATTTGTTTTTCTATCTTACACCATGAAAATCTTCATGAAAAATCCTGCAACTTTTATATAAACTATTTTTTTCTATCTATAAAAATAAAGATTTTAAAGGGGTGCGCAATTATACGGGAAAACCCTGTACACAAATTCTTGTTTTTATTCAAATGATTCAAATGTTTACACATGGCCATGGAATTGAATTCGGAGTAACTTATCCTCATAAATTTTTTGATATTTTGACAAATAAGGGGACTTTCGGTCAACCGATCCAACAAAATTCAAATTTACTGCCAAATAACAAATAACAATTCGGATCATTTAATTGTTTCTGAGGTTTTACATGATGCAGAGTTAATCTGCAAAATCGTTTTTTCTAAATATCATAATATACATTTTTTTCCATTTGTCGCATACTTTCTGGCGGTCACTGTACATATGTACATATATTTATATACCATATACTGTCGGAATGATACTAATATCATAACTGAAAATACCTTATAATTTAGAAATTTTAGTTTTTCTAGTAACTGCATTGAATTTAAATCTCTACTAAAGTACATTTTGCATTAGCTAAAAAAATATAGTTAGTAATTTGTGCATGTGACCTTAAAATAGATCGATTTTACCTTACCCAGTTATATCTAGAAATACCCTTTTTAGTAGGTAAAAAGAATTAAAAGCTTTAAAAATATTGTTTATTTTATATTTTATTTTACTTTTTTTATAAACGTGTCAGATTGTTTTAACGTCGTTTGGGAAACCAAGTGTTTCTCCAAGGTAGTTCTCTCCTGTTTTCTCATTTTAATTTTTTAAGGAAAAAATATAAGATTTGTGAACTCGGTATTTGACATAAATATGCATTGTTTAACATGTTTACTGGTTTTTTATCACGTCTGATTTTACCCCAAATAACTGCTTCTTTTAAACATTAAATGGAACCACCACATGCTTGTACAATCAATTTATCCATCCTATATTTGTAAACAAATCTTTGTATTATTAAAGGTACGTTGTATATAGTATATACGAAATTGATTTAAACATTAACTTATTATAATAATAATTAATGTTTGCTTATCATTCCGGAAATTTTTGAGAACTTTCTAAAATATTCCAGAAACGTTTTAGAACATTCTAAATATATTACAATACTTGCACACATTTTAGAACTTCCAGGATCATTTCAAAAAGACTCTCGAACGATCTAAATTGATTACATCAGTTGCACACATTTTTGAAATTTCTAGATTATTCTAGAAAGTTTAAGAACTTTCTGGATCATTCCAGAAACTTTCTAAAACATTCCAGGTCGATTACAACAATTGCACACATTTCGGAAATTTCTAGATCATTCCAGAAATTTTTAGAACTTTCTAGACTGTTTCGGATCGATTGAAAAGCTGTAAAAAGGAAGAAATGCTTAATTTTTTTTGCATAGCTACTTGACTTAAAATTTAGCATTTAAGGATAGCAAGTAGGTAGTAAAATCTAACATGTAAAATGTTATTGTATTTAGAATCTTACCCCATACCCTATGAAAGTGAGAGAAAATTTACCAGTGGTTTTATTTAAAATATAAAATTACCGGTTACACCAGTGATACAAAACTAATGACTAGGTTTTCTAAAATATTAAAATATTAAAACAGGAAATCACAACTAAGAAACACCTGGTATAGTTAGATACAGTTAAAAAATGTTATTTGGTGGCACAGTGATCGGCTAAAAAAAAGTGAAAGTTTTTCAAATTAACATTATCAGTTAATATTTCTTCTCGTTTTTTATATTATCAATATTTAAATCATATATTTATTTATTTTTTTTGTTAAATGAGATTTTGCAAAAGAAAAAAAATGTCATTTACTTGCGGTTTAAATCTATTAATGAGTGTATTTTGCAACGTAGGCGTAGCCTTATACATATTTGCTTAAGTTTTATATCATTTTCAATATTTTTTAAAGAAAATTAACGTTTAATTCTTATTTCTTTATACCATAATTAATGGCAGGTGATTACCCTGTTTT
>JAHBCN010018501.1:0-17019 GCA_019359885.1 Listronotus oregonensis
TATTCCAAATCAAAACTTCTTTGAAATTTGTATCTAGGAAATGGCGTCTCGCACTCTTACAGGAGAGCTTCCTTCTCTTACTCACCGAAGGGTGTATCGGATTTGTCGCTCTTTTGTAGGTACTTTCAAGGCTTCTGCTCTAAGGAGTTTGTCAGTTTAATTCCTCTTTCCAGCTTCCAACAGAGCAGAATGTAGTGCCACACTTATGCATTATTTTACAGTCCAACTTGAGAGTCCCCGCGAACATCTCACTTAATCAAATATTGGCTCCAATATTAATTTTAGGTATTTTTTTATGGAACCTAAAACTTAGCGACTGTTGATGAATCTATTAAAAGTAAAAGTTGTAAAATTTGTATGTAAGTTTGTAATAACCATTAACCCTATATATCACTGTCCTAAATTAAATAGACAGTAATGAGCTACAAACATAAAGCACAACGATTAAGTAGTTTTACCAAGAAAATAGTTACAGCAGGGTTTTGGACATGATTGCCAGTCATTTTTCCGATAAACCAATACCAGCTTAATCGATTAATACGAAGGCCGAAATATAAAATAAAGTATGAATATTAATATAAGGTTAATAAATTGTTTATTTTTCGATGTTAATTACAAATCGTTACTTTAAAAAGATAGCTCCTAATTCGCTCACCGATGGCCAATAAGTTTTCTCCTACAATTACCCTATATATTAAATCAAGGGACGGAATCTTGTATTTGCTGGTAAAAATCTATTTTTTGCAAAACATTTTAGAGTATCTTGTTTTTAGTACACAAAACGGTAGTCTGGGTCGATATTTATAAGATGCACGATTTGTAAAGCTAAAAATAAGTCTGTTACTTTAAAAACGATATGCTTTAAGAATATTTATTTTTTAGAAAAAAATACCACTACTAAATTTTTTATCCTTTATCAATTTTTGTCAATCATTTTTCCCAATTGGAATAAAAATTTTATTTTAAAATTATTTCCATTTCCCTTTTTTAAATAGTTAAATAATTCTACTTTCCTGAATTTAAATGAAAAAGAATGGATCCTATCGATATTCAGCTAGAGTACTTTTTTGCATAAAAAAACTATGGAATATGTGTTTTAGTCCCAGCCCATATGTGACCTTTCTGAATAAAAATTATAGAATAATATAAAATAATTATGGCACTTACCGGAACATAATGCTAATATTAATCTATTTTAAAGATATCGCCATAAGCATTTCTCACGTCTTGTCCATGTAGAATCTGTCCTAGAAATATGAGCGATAAGTTCAAGACACCCAGTATATTTCTAATTAACTACAACAACCCTTAATATAATGTGATCTATCTATTAAAATATGTAGTTTTTATCAAAAACAAATAGTTAAAAGGATAATAGCAAGTAATTATTGAAAAAGTAAATAAACATAATAGATGTGTTTCTAATTTTTTTGTTTTGTTACTCCAAAAGCCCGATAAGCTTCCTTTGTGTACTGGTAAATAAACCCTATTATTAGCAAGTTTTACCAGAAATTTATTAGTTTGCACGAAAATGTATCAACATGGCAACAAGGTTGTAAAGGCAATCGCGTGGATCTTTGTGAACAAATGAAGTGTAGCTCGAGGGAGAAAGGCGTGTTTAATAGACGTAATTACAACTTGTGGTCTGAAACTTTGCTGTATTACACAGTATCTAAGTCCCTATACACTGGTTCACCTTACAAAGGAGACCACACAATGATGTCAAATTAAAAATACATAAAAATATTGCTTCATTTTTAAGTGAAAATTAAAAATATTTGTTTAAAATATATTCTATACTTTCATTAATACTAAAATCTTAGACTTCCATTGTCTTTATTTGTTATTTGTTACACAACCGTTTTCAAGTGATAACTAAAAACTAATCTTAAAAGCTACGACTTATATACTCTCCGTTGTTCACCGAAGCTTGACCGACTTTTGACGGTTCAGCAACGGCTGCCAGATATTTGGAATACCGATGCTAGGCTTGCTAATTACATTTTGGTTGTTTACAATTATTACAGCTTCTTTCATTTTTTTTCTTCCAGTGGGTTTCTTTATGAATAGTTTTTTCTTCCGACCATTGAATGCGGTGTTGTTTTGATCAGGCGTGTTCGGCAATCCTTGATTTCGACGTTTCACCTCGTTCCGTATGTTTTTTGTGTTCTTTGACTCTAACTTCTAAACTTCTAAACCAAGAATTTGACTAAGATATGTTGACGATACTTTCATTGTATGGACAGGTAATGACAAAGAACTTAAAGGTTTCTTCAAACATCTAAATTGCCTCCGACCTTGTATTAAATTCACAATGGAGAAGGAGCAAAATTCGGCCCTACCTTTTCTCGACGTTCTAGTTAAACGAAATAATGGACATATACAAACCTCAGTATACAGAAAACCTACCCACACTGGACTATATTTACACCAGAATTCTAATCACTCTAACGAAACGAAACAGGGGTCATACGTACTCTATACAATCGTGCAGTGACCTTTTGTAACAGTAAGGAATCCCTGCAAGAGAAAATAAGTAATATAACTGGGGATCTTAAGCAGAACGGATACAGTGAGAGACTGGTAAAGAAAAGGATTGAAAAATATCAAAATAAGACAAAAAACTCTAACTTAAACGAGACCCCACATGACCAAATATTTATGACAATTCCATATAATAAAGAAACTTCGAAAAAAATCCGCAGAATCGCGAATAAGTATAATATTAAAACGACATTTAAATCACAAACTACTCTAAGAAGCATTCTTACTAAGACGAGACCAGAGAACAATGTTTCAAATAATGACTATATCTACCAAATTCCCTGCGAATGTGGTGAAACGTCGAAATCACTGAAAGAAAAGAAAATTTAAAGAAGCTGTAATAATTGTAAACAACTAAAATGTATTTAGCAAGCCTAACATCGATATTCCAAATCTCTGGCAGCCGTTGCTGAACTGTGAAAAGTCAGTCAACTTCGGTGAACAAGGGATACTATGTAAGTCCTAGCTTTTAAGAATAATTTTTAGTTATCACTAATTCCAAGATTTTAGTGTTAATAAAATCACAACATTGTCTAACACTTATAAAGAAATATTCTATACTGTTGAAGCGGACTGGTTAATACAAAATATTTTTGGGTTACTATCAAGACATGCAAAAAGTGACCGCTTTGGTCCAGGTTCCAAAGTATAGGTATGTGTATTAATTGAGTGCACAAAATCAACTGACACTTACAAACTTCCAGATCACCTAAAAAAAACCTTAAAAGAACCTTTTGATATCAGAAAAACTCATTTAGGTTTCGGTAGCAAATCGGTCCCCGTTTTTAGAATATGAAATAAATTTAAAATGTTAATTAAATTATATATATATATATATATATATATATATATATATATATATATATATATATATATATATATATATATATATATATATATATATATATATATATATATATATATATATATATATATATATATATATATATATATATATATATATACCTATACAGGGTGTCCCAGAAGTAATTGGACACAGAGCAACAGCAGATTCCTTAGGTCGTAATAATGCGATTAACGTAAACTTGCCTTATTCCAAAGTTAATGTTAACTAAGATACAGGGTGTCAAACTTTTAATTTTGTTTTCGTTTTTTCGTAATAATTTCTTAACTAAATAACATAGCGGTATAAATTTGGGATTTGGGGCTTTTCGGCGAGAAATTCAAATTTATTCATATTTCTCATGTTGCTGGTAGAGGCCAGCTACGGCCTACCCCACTTGTTTTAAATGGCAAAACTTTTTTTAAGCTAAGTATGTTGACCTGTTTATTAAAAAAGAAGTAACTACAGTTCCCTCTGCGTCAAAAATGTATACTTTCTTTATGTCTTTAGAAGCAACGGTTTTCGAGATAAATGCATTTTAAAGGACCCCGCAATTTTCCTATGAAAAATAGTTTTGGGTCAATTGTTCTCAAACTTTGCAAAGTAATAGTTTTTAACACGCTGATCAAAAGTCTCCACGGGCACAAAGCTCAAAAACCCCTCTAACCCCCCCTAAAATCAGCCTTAAAAGTCACCAGTAATTTGGAGAATTTTGAGGGTAATTTTGGGGGTTAGAGGGGTTTTTGGGTTTTGTGCCCGTAGAAACTTTTGATCAGCGTTGTTAAAACTATTATTTTGCAAAGTTTGAAAACAATTGGCAGAAAACCATAAGAAAATTGCGGGGTCCTTTAAAATGCATTTATCTCGAAAACAGTTGCTTCTAGAGACATAAACAAAGTATACATTTTTGACCCAGAGGGAACTATAGTAACTAATTTTTTAATAAACAGGTCAAAATACTAAGCTTAAAAAAAATATGCCATCCAAAACAAGTTGGGTAGGCCGTAGCTGGCGCCCTCTACCAGCAACATGAAAAGTATGGACAAATTTGAATTTCTCGCCTCAAAGAACCCCCAAATCCCAAATTTTTTACCGCTATGTCATTTAGTTAAGAAATTATTATGAAAAAAGAAAACAAAATTAAAAGTTTACACCCTGTATCTTAGTTATTATCAACTTTGGGATAAGAAAGTTTATATATATATATATATATATATATATATATATATATATATATATATATTATATATATATATATATATATATATATATATATATATATATATATATATATATATATATATATATATATATATATATATATATATATATATATATATATATATATATATATATATATATATATATATATATATATACATATATATATATATATATATATATATATATATATATATATATATATATATATATATATATATATATATATATATATATATATATATATATATATATATATATATATATATATATATATATATATATATATATATATTAAATATTTATATATATATATATATATATATATATATATATATATATATATATATATATATATATATATATATATATATATATATATATATATATATATATATATATATATATATATATTATATATATATATATATATATATATATATATATATATATATATATATATATATATATATATATATATATATTTTATATTAATTTTTCTCTTAAAATCTTGGAATTTTCGATAATTGTTCATGACGTTATGTCACAAAATACTTGGTTACCTTTGCCTAAAACTAAGGTTATTTCAGGAAACCTAAAATTAGTTAACTTACCACGATTTGTATGTTTGAAAATATTAAATATACCTGTTACAACAAATTAATGTTTCTAAAGCAATTTTTTAGTTTTAGTTATTATTAATTCAAAATTTTTAATTTTTTATATCCCAAAAACGGCTATTGACTAGTCACCGCCACGTTGACAAGTTTTTTTGGATTTTAAAAAGTTTTTTGAGCTTTTTTCTTGGGAAATATATTACATAAGATATTATGTAATTAAAATATATTGAAAATTACCTTATTAGTGCAATGCACAATTTACGATGACTTTGTCTGCCAAACATCAAATTTATTTTTAAAATACAGATTTTAAACGCTAATTGCCTTCCTAACAAAAAAAAAAAAAACATGTGTTTTGGCAAACATGGTTTTATTTTAAAGTTCTTGTGTTTCTAACTGTTGTACAGGGTTATCCAACGAGGACTAGACAGACCGCTTTTTTTACTCTACCTGTACTTTTAAAAAAAACTGAAATAACCATCTTGTATATTTTTTCCCGCCGAATCCAAAAAGGTTGATTGAAAATCAATTGAACATCAAATAAAACTGCTAGGGGTCATTGTGATACTTTTAAATTTAGTGCCTTATTTGTCCTTCGTTGTTTTCAAAACAGGACCGATTTCTCCTTTTCAGAGGTTCCCAAAACTCCCTTATAATATTTTGATCCCGGTTAAGTCTGTCAATTTCGTTCACAATTTTTTGCTGTAGCTAATGGATATTTCTGTTGGAACGTCGATGTGCTACATTTTTTAAATTGCCCCATAAAAATGTATCCATTGGTGTCATATCGTGGCTATCGAATGGCCAATGAAGTGAACCGTTATGGCCATTCCATTCGTTGTAACGCCCATTCAAGCACCATTCTGCTGCCAAATAATACAGGGTGTAAAAAGTATGATGCTCACGATTTTAATGGGCGATAGTGGAGATCAAACTAAGTCGAAAAAACCAAGAACATATGGGTTAAAAGTTAATTGTTTTGGAAATATGGCCTTTCAAAGTTTAAAGAAGTTGGCAACTCCGCGCCCGTTCCATCGCAGCGAGTCGGAACGTTGAACGTTTTTTGCGAGGTTTTGCATATTTACATTTTTTTAAGGAGATGTTCATTTACATACAAATACTAAAAATTACTTCTTGCAATTTATTTTGATATTTAATTTAAAATTAAATGTAAGTAAAAAACAATAAATAATAATTGTTTGTTTTTTTGTAATTAAAAAATGTTGTACTTACCAAAAGAATAGGCTAAATATCCATTTAAGGAACACAAATTGTTATGTTTTAAAATAGCACTTTTTTATTTTGCTTAAACAAGATTTCTTGGTTGCACACATTCCGTTTCCAAAAATCTTTGGTACATTTTACACTTTGGTTGTCGTAAATTTAAAACGTATCGGCATATTTTCCCGATTTAAAAACAAACAAAAATATCGCGGCCGGGCCGGTGAGCAAAATGTACAACTGACTTTACTTCACGTTCAAGGCTTCTAGGTAGCTCTGTTGCCAATTGTTTTTTAACTGAGGGATTTTTTTTTTTGTAGATTGAAACATTTTAGACTTAGTTTATTTTATTACCAAATGAATCCACTGATAAGCGCTTAAGACGAAAGTTTCCAATTTTTTTTAAGATTTTCAGAAATAATTGCTTCTAAAGTTCTAGCTTTGACATCGTTTGGACAAAAATCTGTAAGTTTAGACACATATGTCATAAACACTTTTTGACTTATTTTGAGCTCCACTATCGTCCGTTTAAATCGTGAGCATCATACTTTTTACCACCTGTATTATTATACATTTGTAATGGTCATCCTTTTAAGAGGTTTTTGATCACAATTTAAGGGTCAACTGCTTTCAGTAATTTGTATTTTTCCGGTGCCCCTAACGTTGTAAATCACGCTTCATGTATTCATAGGATTTTATTACATTTTCATTTTGTTCGTGTGTTAGGTACTAAATGGGAAGGATACTACACTACAGAGTCAGTTAAACTGTATCATAACTGGCGCTTAGGAGCCTTGAACCATACCTTGCTTCCTGTACCGCCTGTTGAATTAACCTTATCGGATTTATCGTAAAATAATATCGAACAATGGCTTGACTTCGTATATTTTGTCTTCTAATATTTCTCTGCCTAAGTTTCAATGTTTTTTTAATAAAGTCCTAAGAGTCCCTTGAGAACTGTATTTACTGAAATCCGGCTCTGGAAACTTTTTAAAAAACTTCTTTATGTTTGACGAGCCTTATCTCCCACTTTTGTAATATAATTTTGTAATGCGTAACCGGTCTTTCTATAAACATTTCTTTTTTTTACGTTAATTTGTTAATATTTCGTAAAAAGTATAAACAGTTTTAAAATTTGATTTTTTAGTTGCCTGATTGCTACGACCACCAACGGGTGAAAGGTATTCGTATCTATGTGTCAGATTTTAATGGTATGATAGTTAAACATTTTCTCAATTTAAACGTGCAGAAAATAGACGTATTTGAATTAAAAATATATCGTTTTAAATTAAAAGTGTATATTTTATGAGGAATAAGATAATCACATAAAAAATATTGCAGTTTAATTTGATGTTCAATTATTTTTAGATTATCATTCCCGGCTTCCGCGGGTAAAAGTATAAGGGAGGGCTATTTTACTTTTTTATAAAAATAAAGTCAAAGAAGCGACCTGTCTAGTCCTCGTTGGATAACTCTGTACCGGGTGTCCAAATAAGAAAGGACGCCGGCTGTATCTCAGAAAATGTTTGTCGCATAGCGTTGGGGAAAAAATATTTTTCGTAAAAGTGGTCAAGAGAAATAGCTGGAAAATATTTTCAATTTTCTGTGAATTTTGCTATGTTAACCTATCAAAAATATAGCTGATTTTTAAAGTCGATGATAATTTGAACCTTTTTTGTTTGACAATTTTTGTTGTATCTCTAAAAATAAAGTGGTGGGGGGTATTTTAAGGTTTTCGTAAAAAAACTACAGATTGTTTTTTTACGGAAACCTTTAAATCCCCCCCACCACTCTTCAAAACGGCTAAGCCGATTTTAACAAGCTTAGGCTGGTTGACAAAAGTTTTTTTTTTGGTTTTACATGTTGTTATATCTCTATCTTTCTTAATTCCATATATAACTCATATTATTAATAGTTGTCTTATAAACTCTTACTTTCCCAAAAATGGAAACTTGCCAATGTTTTACCATTGGCTAAAGTGAATAACCCTACAGAATTTAATCAGCCGTTCAATATCAATTTTGCCAACCTTTTCCAAAATATTGAGAAAGTTATAGAGTTACAGATCTCCTGTTATGTTTATGGATTTCACGTTATTCCGCCTAAACAATCAGGTTTTAGAGTGGGGTATGGTTGCTCCACTGCACTTTCTGATATTATGGATGATGTAGTTACTGCATTAGATGTGGGCGAGGTAACTGTTTTGGTGCTATTAGATTACACCAAGGATTTGATATGATTGACCACAACGTTTGGTATCTATTTTAAAGTAATTGGTTTGGAGCAGTCTGCAACTGCATTAATTTCCGTTTTTATCGGATAGAGAACAGCGGGTTTGTATTGACGGTAACGTGTCTGAATTATTAGCTGTCAAATCGGGGGTACCTCAGGGCAGTATACTTGGTCCACTTTTTATTTAATATTTATACTTCCAACTTAGTAAAATCTCTTAAACACTGTAAATATCATCTTTATGCAGATGATACTAAATATATGCTTCATTTAAGCCAAGTCTTGCCGGAATTATGACCAATCAAATAAACATTGACTTAGATAAACTTCTGCGGCGCTGGGAGGATCATTTGTTAAAAATAAATCCAACTAAATCAACCGCTATATTTTTTTGCAACGATAGCTGCAGAAACCAATTGCAGGAAACTATTAAACTTAAACTAGGTGACAATATAATTCCGTTTAAAACCCTGTAAAAACTTAGGCCTAACTATAGATAACAAATTAAAATTTAATGAACATACTACTTTGTGTTTGAAGGGCATATTCAATGTTAAAAATAATTTACTGCATAGATTTTATCTGTCAGTAAAAAACTAAAGCCATGCTTTGTGAAGCGCTGGTATTATCCCATTTTAATTTTGCTGATCATTTGTACGGTCCATTTTTGGATAGTCTGGATATAAAAAGAATTCAGAGAGCTCAAAATTTTTTGCCTCAGACTGATATTTGGAATCAGACGTAGGCAAAGAATTTCACACAAATTACCCGAATTGGGGTGGCTTAACATGGAGCGGAGGCGTACCTTGCATTCCTTAGTTTTTTTTTACAAAATTTTAAAATTTAAATGCCCTCCTTACTTGTGTCAAAAAATAAAATATAGGACTGTTATTCATAATTTGAATATTCGTAGGTTAAATTTACTTACAATACCATCACAAAAAGAGAAACATTTAAAAATCATTCTCCTACCAAATTCTTTGCTAATAAATGAATTTTCCTCGTCAGTAGCCCGTTTAAGAAAAATGCGATCCACTTTGCTGACAAATTAGAATACATTACACCCGTATTAACCTCCCCCATCCTCCTTTTCCCCTTAATTCTTCTTCTTTTCTTTGTCAATCCTTTCACTTCTTTTTTCTTTATTTTCTTCTTTCTATCTCTTTTCTATTTCCACTTTTTTTAAGTTTTCTTACCATTTAATAAAATAGTTATATATTTATATTTTTTTTTGGGCTTAGGAGCTGTTTCTATATGGGGAAGCTGATGTAGCCCTTTATTCCAAACAATTTTTTTTTATTGTAAATTGTATGAATATGTTTTTTTTTTTTTGGAATAAAAAACCATTTATTATTATTATTATTATTATTTCTAAAGTTTTTTTTAATTGCCGCAGAGGGCCTTTTTCGATATTCCGACAGAAATGTTTTTTTTCAAAAAAAAATGCATTGGATAAATTTTTTTGGAAAAGTATAAAATGCCAAATATTCCCCGAAATGTATCGATATTTTCCTTACCTAAAATTTAGGCCAAAGAAAATTTTATAGGTCAATATCTCAAAAACCACAAAACCTACATAAATTTGTATGGAACATTAATTATGTATTTTTACGTAACCTTTAATTTGAGTTATACAATCTTTTTGCCTAAATGCAATACTTTACGAGTTATAATAAAAAAATCGAATTCCAGGGGTATACCGTGAAAAATCCTGAAAATTGATTTATTAATTATAATTCGTAAAGTATTGCATTAAGGCAAAAAGATTATATAACCTAAATTAAAGGTTTTGTAAAAATACATAATTTATTTTATATAAAATTTTCTGTAGCTTTTATAGTTTTTGAGATAATGACGTATAAAATTTTCTTTGGCCAAAATTTTAGGCAAGGAACAAGATATCGAGATACGGTTTTCGCGAGCTTGTTTAAGCATTATTTAGCTACTTTTTAAAAAAATCATACCAATGCATTTAATTTTTTTGGGAAAATTACCCATTTCTATCGGAATTTTGAAAAAATCCCTCTAGCGGCGATATGTGAAACTAACAAAACTTTAAATTATATAACATTTATAACCCAAGAATAGCTTTTTTTAACTAGCCTAAGTTTCTTAAATTCGGCTTAGCCGTTTCGAAGATACTGGGTATTTTTTACGGAAACCTTTAAATACACCCCACCACTTTATTTTTAGAGATACAGCAAAAACTGTCAAACAAAAAAGGTTCAAATTATCTTCAACTTTAAAAATCAGATATTTTTTTGTTAGGTTAATACAGCAAAATTCACAGAAACATCACTTTTTTAGATTCAATATTGCAGTTACGCCCCCTAGCGGCCAATTCAGAAACTTAAAAATAATTTCCAGCTATTTCTCTTGACCACTTTTAGTGAAAATATTTTTCCCCAACGCTGTGCGATAAACATTTTCTGAGACACAGCCGGCGTCCTTTCTTATTTATAAAAATAATCCAGCTATATCATAACAAGACTATAACAAAATTACTATTGGAGAGTAGAGTTTTTTATTTTTTTAAATAATTTTTTAAAATTTCTTTTAACCCCCCATAAAGAAATTTATCACGAAAATAAATTTCAAGAACTAACGAACTGAAACGCTGGACATTACACGTGAATCGCCTTCAAAGGAACTCCTAAGCTCTTTCCTTCTCGGCTAAAATCATATTGCGGTTAATAGTACAGTGGATGCGGAGAAAAAAGGTGTTTGACCTCCGGATTTTTTTGTACGGTTTCAATTTTAATGAAAATTTGGAATTAAGTTGCTTTTTCCCTCTAGATCAAAGTTTATATATGCTTAGGGTGTGCTTTTTATTTAAAGGGGGTAAAAACCACCCTTTATGCAGAAAAATTAAAAATAGAAATCGACCTTATGTAAATTAAAATCATAGCTAACTATGTAAAATAAATCTATTTTTATGTTGTGAGTTATATCTAACACTATATTTTAACGTTTCAACCCTTAAAAATTACCCTTAATAACAAAATTAAAAAAAAATTTTTTTCATTTTAAAATTATTTAATAACGCTTTTATTGTAGAAAAAAAGTTTACGGTATAATAAATATTTAAGTACCATAACTCAACCTTTAAATAACTACCACGGTTATAAAATTTTCAAAAAAAAAATATTTTTTGACAAATTAAAACGATTTGATGATAAATAATTATAGTCCCGAAAATGTAGCTAAAAAATTGCAACACCTCGCAATTTTTGTGTCCTGCATCGATTTGTATAAAAATTTGGAATTAGGCGCTTCTAACCCTCTACTTTAAATTCTATTTTATGGTGATGTATGCTGCGCTGTTTGTTTTTTAAGGGTGAAAACTACCCCTAATTGTTAAAACTTATGGAATAACATTTTAAACCTTCAGATGGGTAAAATTTGGTTTGGATTAGTTAATTAATGATTGTTTTATGCTTTAGAATACAATTTAAAAATATTTCAACCCTTAAAAATCAAGAAAAGTTAAAGCTTAAAAAAAAAAAGATTTGCCCCAAATATTACCAATTTCATTTTTTTGCAAATTTTCAATCCAACATTGCAATTTTATAATAATAATAATAATAATAATAATAATAAAATAGCTTTATTGCCCAACAAGTACCCTTTTTACAGAGCAATATAAAAAAAAAATAAAAATAAGAACCTATTAAACATAAGCAATACAATAACTAAAAATAAAAATGATTTGGAAAAAAATAATATAAAAAAAAAACCCAAAACCCCCCTTACTGATCAAATTCCCTTTGTTTTAATTCATTAAGATACAATTAAAAATACCACAATCATTTGAAATTTATTGAAATTTGGAACACATAAAATTAACGGGATTTAAAAAGATTAGTTCGAGTTCTATCACACATAAAAACAAATTTCTAGTTTAATTTTGGAACAAAGAAAAACTGATCCGAGGTCGGACAATAACCCCACCGGAAAGAATTTAAACAAAAATATTATGGTGGCAAATACCCTCCGCAGTTCTAAGCTTTCAAAACTATATTTTTGTAATAAAACACGGTAATCTGAACCACGCTCTGGATAAACACCTTCTACCTTAAAATTTAAATATTTTAGAAACCTCTTTTTGACTCTATCTATATTATTTATATGGCAATTATAGTAAGGATTCCAAATCAAGAAGCAATTCAAGTTTTGAACGCACGTAAGTACAATAAAGGAGCTTTAGAACTCGTTGATCGTTAAAATTCCCACCATTACGCACAAGAAGCCAAGCGTCCGACCCGCCGCCGGGAATCATCTGATTAATATGATCCAAAAACTTAATTTCGTATCAAATATAACTCCCAGATCCTTTAGTGAACCATTTCTAATACCACCCCGATATTGAATAGGGTCCCGAAAAAATTGGGTTTACGAGTGTAAGTCATTACTTTACACTTAGCTGTATTAAGACTGAGTCTGTTTTCCGCACCACCTCTTCTGAATAATATTTAATTGCTGTTGTAATAGTACACAGTCGTCATGTGTTCTAATGGGTAAGAATATTTTAAGATCATCTGCAAAAGTAACTTTTCACACTTAATAACTTGACATAAATCGTTAATAAAAAGCAAAAACAATAAAGGCCCTAGGTTTGAACCCTGAGGGACACCCGATGTTGCAATATATTCATTTGATTTGTACCCATTATAAAACACAAATTGCTTTCTATTGGTTAAATAAGATTCGAAAAATTTCAGAGTTGGCTGATCGAATCCAAACGTTCTCAGCTTATCAAGCAAAACCACATGCGAAATCCGTCAAAGACCTTGGCAAAATCCGTATAGACTACATCCACCTGTCCTTGTTTGTCTAAGATTTTGGACAATAATTGCGTTAAACATGCCATCTTAGAAACAGTTGACAAAACCATCTACAAAACCATGTTGTTCTAAAGCAATATATGCGCGAACTGACAGGCAATTGCCCATAAAGAATCGACTCAAGGACCTTTGCAAATTGCTAAGTATGGAAACAGGTCGATAATTATTAATTTGAGTGCGTTCACCATTTTTAAAAATGGGACATACTTTTGCCTGCTTCCATAACCTAGGCATCGTGGATGTTTTAATGCATAGGTTGTATATTATTAATAAGGGTTTTACAAAAGCACCTATACAATCCTTAACAATAAACGATGGAACTTTATCTGGACCCGACGTCATCTTATCTTTAAGTTTTTTTGAGGACCTAATAAATCCGCTTCAGTTATTGGGTGAGTATTTGAATATGTTCATTAATAAAAATTTCCCCTATTCTTAAAAGACATCGTCAGGCCCATCTTGACTATACAATTCTAAAAAAATCCCCAAAACCGTCAACAATATCCTGGGGTTCACCGAGCCGCCCATCCCCAAATACACCTCACCCGGAATCCTCGAAGTTTTACGTTTGGCATTAACATAAGACCAAAATTTCTTTGAATCCATTCAAATTGAAGACTGTATATTTGTAATATATAAATTATGAGAATTTTAGTTTGTTCTTTTATTAATGATCTTAAGCGTCTAAATTCTGCCAGATAAAAAATATTTTTCGTTATTTTATATTTCATTTCGCATTTTAGCCTTCTGCTTAATATTCTTAAAAATTCCGATGAATACCACGGTGGAAACTTTCTTCTAAAATTTTTATACCGGAACATTCATGTCAAATATAGTATACAGTTTATCATAAAACTTTCAAGAGCTAATTCCGCGTCCTGAAATTCTTCCAGAAATCTCCAATCTGTCTGCAAAATAGCATTATATAGGGGAACGAAAGTCAGCCTTTCGAAAGTTATAGCTTTTTACTCTAATATTTGGCAAAAGTTCGCGTTGTTTGACTCCCCAGACTGTCTAAAGTAAGCACTAAAGCCGGATGATAGGCATCTTGGAACCGCGGCTCAGAATTCTCTCTATCATACACTCCACCCTACAAAACACCAAATCCAACAACTATTCATGTTATTTAATATTTTATTACACTGTTCTAAATCTAAAAAATTCATCAAAGTTGACAAAGAAAAGTTTTCGTCATTGTAATTTAAATCTATGAAATCAGGCACATTAAAGTCTCCCAAAATAATTACATTTTCTGCTTGTAAACAGTCTAGTTGCTCTAGATTTTCAAAAAATAACTGAAACATATCGCCAGGTGTAGATGGAGGTATATATAATAGTAAAATAAACAAAGTTTTGTGTTGAAAAGAACACTTCACAACAACATATCAATGCTTGAAAATTATTATCAAAATATGAAGATCTATCACCTGAGACTTAATATAATTTTTTAAATGCAAAAACACCCCCACCACGGGTTTCCCAACGATACCAAATTTTCGATCCTTTCGATACACATCATACATTTCAGGAAACAACTCCGTGCTATGAACGTCTTTTTAAGCCAGGTTTCGCTCAGTGCAATAACATCGAATTCACCTTCGCAACCGAAAGATAAAAAAGTTTCAGTCTTAGAATTAAGTCCCGGCATTCGGGGTCCCACACCAACTGCTGCACTTGCCGACCCTTTTTTAGTTTAAATTCACTATTCTTGGTACATCGTTTATATATTTAATTTTACAGTTTGTTTCACCATTGCTTTGTCTTTGATTTGGGGATCAGCTTTTTAATTTTTTATAATACTCAATCTGACGCGTGGTACGATCATAGGACAAACTGACTTTGTTTTTATATTGCTATTTTTAAGAGAACTCGCGTTACGTATAATTTTTGGACATCACTCTATTATTCAATGTTAATCTTATGGGACGATTTTACCCGCGACAAAGCGACCTAGCCGTATGGGCTTTAAATTCTGCATTAAAAAACCGGCACAACAATACCAAAAGGATTTGACCTCACTCAAATCCTTACTTATTCAAAATTTTGAGCCTCCCTTGATTAGGTTTCGGCAAACCGAAGATAACAATATTTTTGCTTGCGTCTATTTCGGGTCATTTATTTCAGACATAATCTCCTCAAAGTCACATGATTGATTAGGTGATTGTTTTAAAGCAACGTTTTCAGCCCTTAACTCCCTGAATATCCTCCTGTAACTTTAATATAAGAGATTTTAGGTCTTTTAATTCATTACCGAACTCACGGCATTTTATGCAACTCCAGTCATACCCTTTGTTACCATTGAGTAATCAACTTCGTTAGATGATATATCCACAAGTTTTTTAAAAGTTTTTTTACAAATGCTACATTTAACCATAAAATGAGGCTCATAGCCTTTTTGGCAACAGGCGCAAATCAATGTTGCTGGCATTTTTTATCAATCCAAAAAGAAAAAGAATCAAAATAATATAAGATGGTAGAACGACGCCACTGTCTAAACCGACAACCTTTACCGCTTTTTTCGCACCAGGTAGATTTGTAGGTTAGAATAATGTTAACTGTAATCAATATTTATCACTAAAACGTATTAGTTTAGCTCATAAACCAATATAACAGATATAAATAGTAAAAGAAAGTAGAATTCCATACAAAAAAATTTTACCGGTAAAAGTATAAAAAAATACCGGTTTTATAGAATATTATGCTCCGAAGTGGGCCATTCGGTTTTTTCGGAAAAAAAATTAATTGGTTTTTTAAACATAGCCTTTAGTTTAATGATAGAAAGTTTGTTCAAAAATAATTTGTATGGTTTTTTAAGAGCTTCAAGGCTGTGTAAATTAAATCCTTTTAATCCCTTAGTTTTAAAATGGAACGAGTTTAAAGGGCCAGAATAATGGTGCTCGCTCGTAAATAGAGGATTTAAACGGCCATATTGGCCAAATATTTTTGTACAGAAAAATATATGAAATGAAAAGTCTTTTTCTTTTCAAAAAAAAACTATAAATCGGTACCGTAGCATTTTTTTTGTATCACCAATATTTTGAAGAAAATGGCTATTTTTACGGAATTGCGGAAAATCGTTTTACTTTTTCCAATTTTTCTAAAAAATTTGGTGTTTTGACTAATTTGGTTAAACTCGAATGTATTAATAATACATATATAAAAAGAATCGCGAAGGGTACAGATCTATTTTAATTAAGAGGGGAATTAGGGGGGTTGTTTTTAATTATCTGTAGAAAAAATAGGGACCTACCCTATTTTTATCATAACTCGCTTAATTTTCTTGCTCAAATTTTTTTTTGTTTTTAAAAGAAAGGTCTTATTATATACTTTAAAAAGATCTTATATGTTTTCCTTGAAAAATGCAAACTTTTTCATCTATTTGACTTTGAATCTTTCAAATTTAACATTTGACGAACAAAAGCAACCCCCTAACAAGCCGTAGCTTGCTCTGAATTGCTTGTAGAGAAATTATAAAATAACATTTTTTCTAGTT
>JAHBCN010018502.1:0-16921 GCA_019359885.1 Listronotus oregonensis
ACGTAAATTTGGTAAAGTATCCAAATTTGGAGTTAAACTTGAATTTGGAGGCCCTACAAACATCGGTAGGCATTAAAATTTGAACCATAAATAATTAAAGTTTAATACAAAACAAAGCAAATGGCTGAAGGCCTTAAATACATTTCCAAATTAAAAATAAACTAACAGAAGAATTGGCTGAAGGCCTTAAGTACATTATTAAATCTCTAAGCAAACCAACAAACAAAGAAACCGGCTGAGGGCCATAAACAAATTTACAGATAAAAAAAAATTAACGAAAGAATTGGCTGAGGGCCTTAAATAAATTTACAGGATAAAAAAAATAATTAACGAAAGAATTGGCTGAGGGCCTTAAATAAATTTACAGATCAAAAAAAAACAATAGTATCAAATAAAAGAAGTGGCCGAAGGCCCAAGGAGAACTATTCAATAATACAAGTCCTCAAAATACAGAATCAACTAAATCAATCAATTAAATACAACTATTCAAACAACAGGCCATTCGTGCTATTGTCGTTGACAGAACATACCAAAAATAAATAAAATTGTTTCCACAAATTAATTTAAGACGTTAAAAATAAAATATTATTGGTTACTAATGACATAGCTGTTTCTGCGCATTCATTATGTATAAAATCAAATCATACATCACTGATGTTTAATAAAACCAAAAACAACCAAAAAAAACTCTCTTGATTAATACCGATCTTGATTTATGATTATATAAAATTGAAAAGGAATTTTATTAATGCGCATGCCCGCCTCTTAATAAAACTTCAAGTTACTAGAATTAATAAATCAATATCACTCATATCGATAATCGATATACATACACAAAACATCCCTACACTCATTAAAAGAGCATAATAATCAATATTAATTAAACCATTAAGAATTAGAAATTTACAAAAAAAATTAACATTAGAATTTACAGTCAATAAACCAACATTCCTTGCCAAGCACAGCACAGTTTAGGAAAAACAACCAAAGTTTGAAATTTACACATGGCTAATCAAATATAAAAAAAAAATGGTACAAAAAGAATTTAGTATAAAGTAACATAGTAGCTTTATATATCGACACATCGGCTGAAAAGGGACATAATTAAAAAAACATTGTTTTGAGAAATTAGCCAAGAAAACAAATCTGAATTATTTTAGGTATTATTACATAAGTAATAAATAAATACTCATCAAGTATTTCTTTTACACTAAATAAAGAATATTTGACCCCTGTAATAGTATATTAGAATTTTTAAATTATTTTGTTTTTAAGCTAAAAAAAACCAAATTTTTATATATATTTTTATTTTTGCTTATGTCATTTTACTTGGAAATAAATTAACACAATTTCAACACTTTTAAAGTTATCTTTGTGTATTCTTAACTAAAGCTTACTTAGCAAAGAAAGTACGGAACAATAATGATACATCTCAAAATTTAAAAAAAAATGCAGGCTTTAAAACAGACAATCAAGAGAAAAAACTAATTATCAACTGTCAATTAACCCAAAAATTGATTAAGAAATTCCCCAAAAAAAGATATTTATAACATTAAAGAAAAAAAACTATTATAAAAAGGCCAGACAGACCAAATTTATATTTCCACAATGTAAAACTAAAGCCAGTGCCTGTAAGATTTTAAAATAACTAAAATAAAGTGTTATAAGTTGCCTTCGTCTGAGAAAAAAAATGTCCGCCATAAAGTTGGAACCATATGAGAATTTTTTTAAATACTGCAGTTAGAAAAAAACTTTTGATGGCAATCACTTCTGCTTCTGAAATAACTTAAAATACGCCAAGTCATATTTGACAGATAATGTATGTCAATTGTCAAATTCAATATATATATATATATATATATATATATATATATATATATATATATATATATATATATATATATATATAAAACAGTGTGTCCCAAATTGGTGGGGAATGTATGGGGATCTTGAAAACCACGATAGATAGAAAATCGGTTAAATGGGGAAAGTTTTGGACAATTATGTTAGTAAGCTAATTCCGTTTACTACATGGTTCTATCTATTCAGGTTTTTAAGAAATTTTGAAAAAACCTGAAACATGCATTTTCGAAAATCGGCCATATTTTTTTTATAAGTGAAAATTTTTCAAATCTGTAAAAACTTCTTCAAAGCAACTTTTTTTGTAGAATATGACCAAGTAGTCAATTTTTATTTTCTACGTTTCGGCTTTTTAGAATCATCATCAACTTTATTTTTTCATATGGACGCCATATTGGATTTTTACGCAGCCAAATAGTGCTTTTTATTCTGATTTCAACAATGTATAACATGTTATAATTTAAGAGTTTATAACCTCATTTATTTTAAAAAACAAATATTTTCTCAGTTGGCCTTGATTCCGGCGAACGTATTTTTTTTTGTAAACAATAAAATATTAGTAATTAGCAAAATAGATAAGCTAAACAGATATTTTACAGAAATGGGTTCGCGAACATAGCTATAACGTTAATACCGTGTTACAACAAAACTACATCTAACAAGTTAATTGAAACAAGTGAAAACAAAAACAATGAAAAGTGGCTAAACTAATATTCCTACTAAAATGAAGATGTAAGATAACGACCTAAATTCAAAATGTTGTCCATATTTCTCAACATATTAACGATATTTTTTTAAATAGTCCTAATTACCCTATGAATGGTTAACTTAGGTGAGTGGAATTCTCTATCCAACATCCCTGGCTGAAGATGTTGGATTTTCTTTAAATTGTTGGTTAACTGTAGCATCTCGTTGTCAATTTTCTTTAACGTACTTCCTAAGTCGTGGTTTTTTAAAACTTACGAATTTAAGCAAATTTGTAACCAGTTTTTGAAAGTATGTTAGTTTAGGATGTTGCCTTTCAGGGAAATTGTCGAAATACGTTTGCGCAGCTTTATTAACATTTCTATTGCTTTGGAAATAACGTTGCAAAATATCAAGTTTTTCTTCAAATAATTAATCATTTTACAAAGTTAAAAAATGTTTAATAACGTACCCGAGCTAACTTGATAATGACGCTAGATGACATTCGCCGGAATCAAGGCCAACTGAGAAAATATTTGTTTTTTGAAGTGGATGAGGTTATAAACTCCTAAACTATAACATGTTATACATTGTTGAAATAAGAATAAAAAGCACTATTTGGCTGCGACAAAATCCAATATGGCGCCCATATGAAAAAGTAAAGTTGATGATGATTCATCAACTTTACTTTTTCATATGGGCGCCATTACATTTTGTTGTAACACGGTATTAACGTTATAGCTATGTTCCCATTTTCGTAAAATATCTCTTCAGCTTATCTATTATGCCAATTACTAATATTTTATTGTTTACAAAAAAAATGACGTTCGCCGGAATCAAGGCCAACTGAGAAAATATTTGTTTTTTGAAATAAATGAGGTTATAAACTCATAAATTATAACATGTTATACATTGTTGAAATCAGAATAAAAAGCACTATTTGGCTGCGTAAAAATCCAATATGGCGTCCATATGAAAAAATAAAGCTGATGATGATTCTGAAAAGCCGAAACGTAGAAAATAAAAATTGACTACTTGGTCATATTCTACAAAAAAAGTTGCTTTAAAGAAGTTTTTACAGATTTGAAAAATTTTCACTTATAAAAAAAATATGGCCGATTTTCGAAAATGCATGTTTCAGGTTTTTTCAAAATTTCTCAAAAACCTGAATAGATAGAACCATGTAGTAAACGGGATTAGCTTACTAACATAATTGTCCAAAACTTTCCCCATTTAACCGATTTTCTATCTATCGTGGTTTCCAAGATCCCCATACATTCCCCACCAATTTGGGACACATAAATTATATATATATATATATATATATATATATATATATATATATATATATATATATATATATATATATATATATATATATATATATATATTATATTTTTATTATTTTGGGTGTCCCAACGATAGAGTAAAGTAAGTTTTTGCTTACCTGATATTATTTGTGTCAATATCGTTTCCGCCATAGGATAGAGGTAGGAAAAGCGCATATTTTAAAATATTGGAAGTTATACAGGGTGCGTCACAAAAGTGGGGTACGTAAAAGTAAGATTTATTTAAATGGAACACTCTGTATTTGATTTTATTTTTGAATTCTATGGATTAATACTTACATTTTTGTCATATAAAGCATGAGCTGAAATTTGATAGTTTCTGAAATATTCGGATTTAAAGATGAAAATAGGCATTTTCATGGTGTTGATAAATGGGCAGATTCTACGTTACTTCAGAAATGAAAGCTTCCATATTTGGCAGGAGAAAGGACTAATGTTATATTAATGTTCAGCCTGTAAAATATTTCTAATTTGTTTTACAGGGTGTTTATTATAACCGTCCAAATTCGCACAGTTTCAAATTAAAAAATCTCATTTTTTTTAAATGGCACACCCCTTATATTTTTATTTTGTTTTATTCAGGATTAAGAAACCTCTAATTTTTACCGAATATGTCCTATACCTATATTTAATAGTTATCGATAAATTTAGCTTTTTCGAAATAGCTACGTTGTATTCGGTACCATACCGGTAACATTGTATTGATCGCGTTAGCCATGAAAAACAATAGCTAGGATTAATAAAAAATTCATGTGTCAAAACAAAACGCATAATAATTGTCGTAAATTAAAATTTGACGTTACTTTTTTCGTCTTCATTTCGTTGTTATTGTATTGGACATGGACTATCCTTTAAATGAGTTAATTGACATGATCTACGTGTTAGGCGAGGCTGAAAAAACCCTCTGTTGGCCCAAAGAATTTACAGAATGAAATATCCTGAACGTCGGATACCTACTGCTACTGGCTTTCAAAATGTAATGGAGAGATTTAATTCCACCGGCAGTGTTAAATACTCAAAACGTGAAGTTGTTAACAAAAACGCAGCCAATGAAGAAAAAGAATTAGAAATATTGTTAAATATTCAAGAAAATCCCCAGGTGAGTACTAGGAATCTAGCGACGTTATACAACACTTCCAAATCAACTGTGAACCGAACAACAATCAAGTTTAAATATCATCCATATCACATTGAGCTTCATCAAGAATTGCGGGAAGATGATTTTGAAAGACGAATTCAATTTTGTAATATTATTATTCAACAATTACAGTTAAATAACAATTTTTTGTGCAACGTTATGTTTTCCGATGAGGCAACGTTCAGAAGCAATGGGGCTGTAAATCGGCATAATATGCACTATTATGCCACTGAAAATCCATTTTGGCTGCGAGAAGTTCAAAATCAAAATCATTGGTCAATAAATACGTGGTGTGGTATCCTTCATAACCAAATTATCGGTCCCTATTTTTTTGATGAGCCTTTATCGGGCCGCAGCTATTTATAATTCTTACGTGAAGAAATGCCTCAGTTACTTGAAAATATTAATTTAGATGAGCGGCTAAATATGTGGCTGCAACATGATGGTGCACCTCCACATTTCCATCGTGAAGTCCGGGAATTCTTGGATCGGCAATACCCAGAAAAATGGATTGGGCGTGGAGGCTTTATTCCATGGCCACCAAGGTCATGCGATTTAACTCCGTTAGACTTTTTCTTATGGGGATACATAAAAGACCGGGTATATGTCAATAAACCAACGACCAAGGAGGATATGAAAAACAGAATTCGAGAAGTTTGTCGTACGGTGTCACCCCTTATGTTATCGGAAGTAAGACACAACATACAAAAAGGATAAATATGTGTATTCAACAAGAAGGCCGCCTATTTGAACATATTTTAAGACGTGGTATTGAATAAAAATTTATTTAATATTAAACATTTCTTATTTAACATTAAGATGTAATATTGAATAAAAACTTAATTACTCTTGAATAAAAACTTAATTACTATTGAATAAAAACTTAAAATTCACGACTCTTAAGTGTTTTGCTTTGACACATGAATTTTTTATTAATCCTAGCTATTGTTTTTCATGGCTAACGCGATCAATACAATGTTACCGGTATGGTACCGAATACAACGTAGCTATTTGGAAAAAGCTAAATTTATCGATAACTATTAAATATAGGTATAGGACATATTCGGTAAAAATTAGAGGTTTCTTAATCCTGAATAAAACAAAATAAAAATATAAGGGTGTGCCATTTAAAAAAAATGAGATTTTTTAATTTGAAACTGTGCGAATTTGGACGGTTATAATAAACACCCTGTAAAACAAATTAGAAATATTTTACAGGCTGAACATTAATATAACATTAGTCCTTTCTCCTGCCAAATATGGAAGCTTTCATTTCTGAAGTAACGTAGAAACTGCCCATTTATCAACACCATGAAAATGACTATTTTCATCTTTAAATCCGAATATTTCAGAAACTATCAAATTTCAGCTCATGCTTTATATGACAAAAAATGTAAGTATTAATACATAGAATTCAAAAATAAAATCAAATACAGAGTGTTCCATTTAAATAAATCTTACTTTTACGTACCCCACTTTTGTGACGCACCTGTATAACTTCCAATATTTTTAAAATATGCGCTTTTCCTACCTCTATCCTATGGCGGAAACGATATTGACACAAATAATATCAGGTAAGCAAAAACTTACTTTACTCTATCGTTAGGACACCCTGTTATTTTTTTTTATATATATATATATATATATATATATATATATATATATATATATATATATATATATATATATATATATATATATATATATATATATATATATATATATATATACCGGGTGACAACGAAATCACTACCAAGCCCTTTATTTTCTTAAATGAAAACATATGGCTTTCAAATTTAAGAATTACATATTATATCATAAGATGCCGATTTTGGATATTATAACATGTGCCCATCACTTCCGGTTCAACCGGAAACGACATCAACTTAATTTTTTTAATGGAACACCCTGTATATTTTTGGGAATTTGGATTCTAAGGATTATTTCTAATATAAAATCTATATTATATCCTATACCTATCTCTGCTAGTTTTTGAGAAAATGGCGATTTAAGATGTCCAAACTACCGCACATTATGCAGTTTGATGGCAAAACAAATAAATGCTATAAAAATTTATTATGTTAAATTTAATTCTTTCTGAAGACGTTATCTGTGGAGGTCATAATAAAACTACTTTCGGCTTTACCGGAAGTGCTGCAAAAATTAACCTTTCTAATAATGTTACTTCAAAAATTTTAATGCAACACCCTGTATATTTTTTAAAATTTGGATTCTATGGGTCATTCCTGATATACAGTCTATGTTATATCCTATACCTATCCTTGTTAGTTTTTGAGAACAATTTTTCCCCTATAACTGCATAATGTGCGGTCGTTTGGACATCTTCAATCGCCGTTTTCTCAAAAACTACCAAAGATAGGTATAGGATATAATGCAGATTTTATATCAAGAATCACCTGAAGAATCCAAATTTACAAAATATACAGGGTGTTGCATTAAAATTTTTGAAGTAACTTTATTAGAAAAGTCAATTTTCGCAGCATTTCCGGTAATGCCGGAAGTAGTTTTATTATGACTTTTACAGATAGAGCCTTCAGCAAAAATGAAATTGAACATAAAATTTTTTAATAAAATGAGCAGTAACACAAATTAATGCCTCTTTAAATTCCCATTCTTCATTTACGAGTTCCTGTTTTTTATGTTTTTGGGGAGACACACACCCGTGGGTCTAAAAATTGTTTTCAGACATGGTATAGGTCTGTTTTTAAATGCTTCGGGAAAAGATTCATGAATTTGTCGATATGATTTTCCTTGGAAATACCATTTTACAATTTGAACCTCTTCACGAAGTTCGTAAACGTCCATTATTATTTATTTTTTAGTGAAGAAACGAGTTTCCAAGAGAACTTACCACGTATTTGCAATGGTTGCGACTGCAAGAGAGCAAATAATATTTAAATTCAAAATTAAATCTTTAAAAACCTTCCACATTTATCGCATAGTTTTTGCAAGTTTTGTTTCGCTAGCTCGAGTCGGGCGAATGTAAGTCAATTCGCCTATGTGTTTCCTATGTTTCTACTACAATATACTTGTATATATATATATATATATATATATATATATATATATATATATATATATATATATATATATATATATATATATATATATATATATATATATATATATATATATACCGTGTCAAGAAAGTTGCCTTCATTCCTAACCAAATTTGATACGAGGTTTTGGGTGATCACGAATCTGAAAACATTTTTTTGGCGACGTTTCGTTTCTGGGATATTCACAATTAAATTTGAAAACACACTAACCTCGTTTTCACTATTCCTCCTTCTTTTTGCACAAAATTCTTGATTTTTACACTAAATTGGCACACAATATTTTATAAAAACATTTTAAAAATCTGTTTTTATATTAATTTTATACCTGTTCCACTAACCACAACCAACCATATATACACTAAGAAATTATTTAGCAAACATGGCTGCCCCTTTTAAAAGTGAAGCTTTGCAATTTAATGGAAAAAAGGTGTAAAATAAACATAAAAATGGTTTTTAAAAGGGGTTATGTGCCAATTTAGTGTTAAAATCATAAATTGTGTGCAAAAAAAAGGGGTAATAAAGTGAAAATCTGGCAAACGAAACGCCCCAAAAAACCCTTGTATATCAAATTTAGTCAAAATCGGAGTGGAGGCAATTTTCTAGACAATTACCCATTTTTGGTAAAAATTACCATTGCTCCTTGCTCAGGGTGTCGGAAAGGGGGTGAAAACCACCCATAACTATGGAAAAATGTGTAATATCCTTTAAAAGCAGAAATACCGGGAAAAAGTCCTAATCCCTCTTGCAGTGGACTTTGCAAGTGCGATAGAAGAAACAGCATGATAAATCCCTAAATTGTAACCAGGCCCGTAGCTACGGAGGGGACAGGAGGCGCCAATACGTACGGCGATGCTTGTATTTTATAGATTTTTGAGATCTCGTGTTATAATTCTGTATTTTTTATTTTTTGATAGTTAAGCTCCATTTTCAGACTCATACGACCTAGGAAATTAATGGTCAATTGTTATTAACAATTTTATGTTGCAAAAGGGTCCGTTTCGGGTTTCGGCTGCTTAGCTTGTAGTTACGATCTTTTGGCTCACAGCTTGTAGTAATGGAGAATTCATAAGCTTCTAAGCAATTAAACAATTATACATGTTTTTAAACAAAAAAGGGGATCAAGAACTATGCAGGTATATTCTCTATAGGTTTTCGCAGTCGCTGAACATAATTTTTGGGATAATTTGGTCTAAAAAGATAACAGTCAATACTTAATAATAATTCTGGCTTAAAATGTGTTTAAAAATTAATTTCCAACGTATCAGTTTAGAGAAAGTATTAATCGCAAAAAAGCTGTGATAAAAATGTAAATGAAATCGGGTAATGGGGGAGAAATGTGGGAAATAGAAGGAAAAATAATATGAATAATTTTAATTAAACCAAGATTTATTGAGCATCGTTATTTATGGCAAGACATTTAAAAGTAATAATAAATTAGTCATCTTTGCAAAAATCCAAAAATATATCCATAAAACTATCATCGCAAGAAATACTTTCAGCAGCGGCAGAGTCCCACACTCTCACACAACTTTTGCACTGAAAAGCTAGCAACATTTTTCATAAATCTCTTTAAAGTATTGGAAGCAAATGAGCAGCTGGCTAGCCTGTAAACACCCCGAGCAAGCTGTCTGAAATTGTTCTTATTTTTTAAAATTTTCTGTCCACTATTGGCAGGTAGATAAATAAACACTTCCACAAGAAATTATTCAACACCGGTAAGAGCAAATCAGCTTGTAAACACACCGAGCATGTCGCCTATGCAAAGACGATGCATTGTTTTACCTGCTCTGTGCACAATTCAACAGGGCCGCCTGCGTCCACAGGAGATACGAACTTTTTCCCTATGATTTACCCGATAATCCAAGTTAAAATAGCCGTTCTAGAAGCATCTCCGGGAAATTCAAGTACATGCATTTTAATGATGGGGCCTTGCTCTTTTAAAAAAGTATAAGGGAAAACTTCGAGACGACTCTGGCCGATATCCCGTGTCATTTTTCGAGATGATACGATTTCTTATAAATTCTTGTTCTGCCTTAAATTGTTTAAATTTCTTGAGTAAATTAGGGAATGTAGATATATTTTTATAAAGATCTAAACTTTACCTTTAAAATGATACTCTTAACATGTTGCTTATAATGCATACAATGATCGAAATCTGATTTGGTAATTCACAGGATAAGACGGTTAAAAAGTTGACAAGTTGCAAAGCTCATAACACAAAGAAGAATAAAACCTGTCCAGCCAAATGGTGAGAATAATAAACACATGACTCGAAGAATATATCCGATCTTCAAGCTGCTACTATTTTTAAGCTACAAGCATATAAGATTAAAATAAAGGTTAATGAAGGTTAATGACCATGTCTTACTGATGTAATAACATTATTTATTTGTATGAACGAATTTGCTAGTATGACTGTGCAAGAAATGAAGGTTCAGACTTGCTTTTTCGTTTGGCATATTACTCACCACGAATTTCTTCCACGTTATAGCAAAAACTCAATTTCAGTACGGAAATTGTCGGAAAATTTTTGAATAATTAATTTTGCCCTCTTTCGCTAGACTTTAGGTGTGAAAATTTCTAAACTTAGAACAAAAATATCTTAGTGTGAATAGTCACTTCTGGCGTAAAAATGTTCGTTCTTTTAAATGAAAACGTTATTTAAAAAAAAACATCCATTAATGAATAAAAATGAGTTCAAAGGTTCAGGGGGTAGATTCACCCTTTATCCGACTTTTCTAAGCAAGAATTCGTTGATTTTTCAATTTTTTGCCTAAAAATCTACTAATATGCCAAATTTAATTAACTTTGGTGCCGGTTAGAGGAAGAAAGCTCTAACGACTGGACTATTTATAAAAATGTTTTAATTTTAGGGAGTTTATACGTTACCCTCAAACTATTTTGGCTAAATATTATTAATACAAAATGAAATAAGTAGGGAGAATAGGCCGGTTTCACGCCCACCGTCCACCGGTGGAGCTTATTATCTTAAAATCTTTGACGTAATTAAATATTTAGGAATCTTGTGTGACGCGTTATTTAGGGCGTGGTCAATACTATGTGTCAAATGTCAAATGTCACCTGTCAAATGTCAAATGACATCTGTCACCTGTCATATGTCAAAAACCACGTGACTTGGAAAATGGCCGTTACGCGTAGGATACTTGTGCTAAGACCTAATATTGATTTGCGCAAACGCGAAAATTTTAGGTTATGCCGTTCGGGCGCTATCGACTAAAATCGTTATTTAACCCTGATGATGAGTCTAAGGCGCGCTGTTTAAATTTTTTAAAAGTAGTGTAACGTCGTACCTACCGAATAGCGAAAACCGCATGACGCCATCTTTAACCATAAAGGCGCTACAGCTGTTTAAATATCGTCGAAATTGATCAGTAGAGAGACTTTGCCGGTTCTGGCGCCTCCACCTCCGGAGGAGCTTTATTTCTCGAAATCTTGACGTCATTTAAAACTTAGGAATCTTGGGCGAGGTTTATTTTAGAGTACTGCGCATGCGCTAAAAAATGGCGGTGGTCAAATGTCAAACGTCATACGTCAAAACCATGTGACTTAGAAAAGTTAGGTTACATGTATGAGATATATCTTAGGGTCTTACGCATGCGCTAAAAAAATGGCGGCGATCAAATGTCAAATGTCAAATGTTAAAAGTTATACGTCAAAACCATGTGACTTAGAAAAGTAAGGTTACGTGGATGAGATGTATCTTAGGGTCTTACACATGTTCAGTAAAAATGGCGGCCATCAAATTTTAAACGTCATACTTGTAAAGATGGCTGTGAGGGGGGCGCTGCCAAAATTTCGATATATTAATAATAAAACACAATGTATATATTAAATTAATTTATTTAAACCACATTGTACATTGACTTTTAGCAATTTTATACACAAGTTTAGATAGTAACACACTACAAGCTACGGCAATAAAAATTATTAAAGTGTTATAAGTTTCATCTGGGCGGACGGTGATGGCTGGAACCTCTGCTGCAGTGGTTTCGTTGACACATGGCTTGGCGGGAACTTGGCTTATTAATGTTTTCCATTCCGTTTCTCCAAAAGTATGGTCCATATAGTGGAATTTAACCTTGTATCGGAGAAATGATTGGGCTGACGCTGGTACAAGTCTTAAAAACGCCAACATGGTGCCAATCCATTGTCACATAATGAAGTGAAAGCCATGAATCATTTGATGGAAAATCTTCGGTTTCTAACATTATCGAATAGTTTCTTCAAAAACGACTTTTGATCCTCTGCGCACCTTTACAAAGGTCCTTATATGTTTTCGCTTATATCTCAGCTCCTATTTGTCGGATCAATGCGTTTTTCTCTAAATGATTTAGGTGTTGAAATACACATATTAGTTGTTTAAATTTAATATTAGCATAAAGCCTTTTTGGCAACACTATGTATAACTTTTTTATTTATCAACAGATTTAAATAATTCTTTTTATTCCAATTCAGGATGTTAAAACATACATATTTGATGTTTAAATTTAATATTACCATAAAGCCCTTTTGACAACACTATGTATAACTTTTTTTATTTAATATTCGATTGAAATAATTTATTTTTATTCTTATTCAGTATGTTAAAACATACAAATTTGATGTTTAAATTTAATATTATCTTAAAGCCTTTTTGGTAACACTATATATAACTTTTTACTTATCAACATATTTAGATAATTGTTTTTATTCTAATTCAGGATGTTAAAACATACATATTTGATGTTTAAATTTAATATAAGCATAAAGCCTTTTTGGCAACACTGTATAACTTTTTTATTTATCAACAGATTTAAATAATTCTTTTTTATTCTAACTCAAGATGTTAAAACATACATGGTCCAAATTTAATATTGGCATAAAGCCCTTTTGGCATCACTACGTATAACTTCTTTTATTTATCATACGATTGAAATAATTCGTTTTTAGATAAATTCTAATTTTTCTCCACCTTTTATCAAATTATAGACTTTCGGTCAAAATAGCAAAGCCTTAATTAAAAACATTTATACAATTTAACAACTTAACTTGTACAGCGTTTTAACTAAGATTAAAGTACAAACTATAGATTTAAAAAATTCTTTTAAGTAAATCATTAGTAGTTTAATTTAAGGAAGTATACGTTTTAATAAATATTTAGACAAATCATTAGTATTAGAATTTTAACGGTAAACATGTAATGCGGGAGTTACGGAATAGATGTTTCACTAATTGTTTGAAACAATCATTTAGTAAGTTTATTACATTATTACGACTTAGCCATCAGCGATTAAAGGTATGAGGTCAGAAGGGCTTTGTTTAACTGTATATTCTGAAAAATAAATAAACAAGATGCAATCATACAAAATTTTTATCTCTCTACCATAAATGCGCTTTCAACTCACAGAATATTACGAGTATTAATTTTCATAAAATAAATGCAATGGGAAATTAGAAGTTTATTCGCTTATTTTCAAATAACAGCACTGTTTTTCCAAATAACAGTATTTTAAATAACAGCACTGTATTTTCAAATAACAGCCCTGTATTTCCAAATAACAGCACTGTTTTTTAAATAACAGCACTGTATTTTCAAATAACAGCCCTGTTTTTCCAAATAACAGCCCTGTTTTTCCAAATAACAGCACTTTTTTCAAATAACAGCCCTGTTTTCCAAATAACAGCCCCGTATTTTCAAATAACAGCCCTGTTTTCCAAATAACAGCCCTGTTTTTCCAAATAACAACCCTGTATTCTCAAATAACAGCCCTGTATTTTCAAATAACAGCCCTGTATTTTTAAATAACAGCACTGTTTTTTTAAATAACAGCCCTGTATTTTCAAATAACAGCCCTAAAATTAAAACATTTTTATAAATAGTCCAGTCGTTAGAGCTTTCTTCCTCTAACCGGCACCAAAGTTAATTAAATTTGGCATATTAGTAGATTTTTAGGCAAAAAATTGAAAAATCAACGAATCCTTGCTGAGAAAAGTCGGATAAAGGGTGAATCTACCCCCTGAACCTTTGAACTCATTTTTATTCATTAATGGATGTTTTTTTTTTTAAATAACGTTTTCATTTAAAAGAACGAACATTTTTACGCCAGAAGTGACTATTCACACTAAGATATTTTTGTTCTAAGTTTAGAAATTTTCACACCTAAAGTCTAGCGAAAGAGGGCAAAATTGATTATTCAAAAATTTTCCGACAATTTCCGTACTGAAATTGAGTTTTTGCTATAACGTGGAAGAAATTCGTGGTGAGTAATATGCCAAACGAAAAAGCAAGTCTGAACCTTCATTTCTTGCACAGTCATACTAGCAAATTCGTTCATACAAATAAATAATGTTATTACATCAGTAAGACATGGTCAGTTAACCTTCATTAACCTTTATTTTAATCTTATATGCTTGTAGCTTAAAAATTGTAGCAGCTTGAAGATCGGATATATTCTTCGAGTCATGTGTTTATTATTCTCACCATTTGGCTGGACAGGTTTTTATTCTTCTTTGTGTTATGAGCTTTGCAACTTGTCAACTTTTTTAACCGTCTTATCCTGTGAATTACCAAATCAGATTTCGATCATTGTACGCATTATAAGCAACATGTTAAGAGTATCATTTTAAAGGTAAAGTTTAGATCTTTATAAAAATATATCTACATTCCCTAATTTACTCAAGAAATTTAAACAATTTAAGGCAGAACAAGAATTTATAAGAAATCGTATCATCTCGAAAAATGACACGGGATATCGGCCAGAGTCGTCTCGAAGTTTTCCCTTATACTTTTTTAAAAGAGCAAGGCCCCATCATTAAAATGCATGTACTTGAATTTCCCGGAGATGCTTCTGGAACGGCTATTTTAACTTGGATTATCGGGTAAATCATAGGGAAAAAGTTCGTATCTCCTGTGGACGCAGGCGGCCCTGTTGGATTGTGCGCAGAGCAGGTAAAACAATGCATCGTCTTTGCATAGGCGACATGCTCGGTGTGTTTACAAGCTGATTTGCTCTTACCGGTGTTGAATAATTTCTTGTGGAAGTGTTTATTTATCTACCTGCCAATAGTGGACAGAAAATTTTAAAAAATAAGAACAATTTCAGACAGGGAAAACAACGTGTCATCTTAGCACAGTCGGCTTGCTCGGGGTGTTTACAGGCTAGCCAGCTGCTCATTTGCTGCCAATACTTTAAAGAGATTTATGAAAAATGTTGCTAGCTTTTCAGTGCAAAAGTTGTGTGAGAGTGTGGGACTCTGCCGCTGCTGAAAGTATTTCTTGCGATGATAGTTTCATGGATATATTTTTGGATTTTTGCAAAGATGACTAATTTATTATTACTTTTAAATGTCTTGCCATAAATAACGATGCTCAATAAATCTTGGTTTAATTAAAATTATTCATATTATTTTTCCTTCTATTTCCCACATTTCTCCCCCATTACCCGATTTCATTTACATTTTTATCACAGCTTTTTTTGCGATTAATACTTTCTCTAAACTGATACGTTGGAAATTAATTTTTAAACACATTTTAAGCCAGAATTATTATTAAGTATTGACTGTTATCTTTTTAGACCAAATTATCCCAAAAATTATGTTCAGCGACTGCGAAAACCTATAGAGAATATACCTGCATAGTTCTTGATCCCCTTTTTTGTTTAAAAACATGTATAATTGTTTAATTGCTTAGAAGCTTATGAATTCTCCATTACTACAAGCTGTGAGCCAAAAGATCGTAACTACAAGCTAAGCAGCCGAAACCCGAAACGGACCCTTTTGCAACATAAAATTGTTAATAACAATTGACCATTAATTTCCTAGGTCGTATGAGTCTGAAAATGGAGCTTAACTATCAAAAAATAAAAAATACAGAATTATAACACGAGATCTCAAAAATCTATAAAATACAAGCATCGCCGTACGTATTGGCGCCTCCTGTCCCCTCCGTAGCTACGGGCCTGGTTACAATTTAGGGATTTATCATGCTGTTTCTTCTATCGCACTTGCAAAGTCCACTGCAAGAGGGATTAGGACTTTTCCCGGTATTTCTGCTTTTAAAGGATATTACACATTTTTCCATAGTTATGGGTGGTTTTCACCCTTTCCGACACCCTGAGCAAGGAGCAATGGTAATTTTTACCAAAAATGGGTAATTGTCTAGAAAATTGCCTCCACTCCGATTTTGACTAAATTTGATATACAAGGGTTTTTTGGATTACTTTTCTTTCTTTGCCATTTAGATTTTAACACTAAATTGCATACCCCTTTTAAACATTTTATGTTATTTTAACCTTTTCCATTAAATTGCAAAGATTCACTTTTAAAAACCATGTTTGTTAATTACACTTTCTTAGTTAATATGGTTGTTGTGGTTAGTGGAAAGGTATAAAATTAATATAAAAACAGATTTTTAAGATGTTTTTATAAAATATTGAGTGCCAATTTAGTGTAAAAATCAAGAATTTTGTGCAAAAAGAAGGAGGAATAGTGAAAACGAGGTTAGTGTGTTTTCAAATTTAATTGTGAATATCCCAGAAACGAAACGTCGCCAAAAAAATGTTTTCAGATTCGTGATCAGCGCCCCAAAAAACACTCGTATACCAAATTTGGTTAGGAATGAAGGCAACTTTCTTGACACGGTATATATTTATATATATATATATATATATATATATATATATATATATATATATATATATATATATATATATATATATATATATATATATATATATATATATACAGATAGGTATATTGTAGTAGAAACATAGGAAACACATAGGCGAATTGACTTACATATTACATTCTCC
>JAHBCN010018503.1:0-17023 GCA_019359885.1 Listronotus oregonensis
TTCTGTTTCTAACAACGAATACAATGACCATAAGGTAGAGCTCTTCATATGCACTTTACTTTGGAAAGAAGCCAACAAAACTTTTTCAGTTATCCGTTTAATATTCTTTTCTCTAAGCCAATTATTGAATTTTTAATAAGCCAAATCGTACTTTGATTTTGATTTTTTAGGGATCACACTCGATATTGCAATTTGAGCAGCTTCCTCCCCATCACTGGGAACATCCAAACTGGATTCCAAAATTTTTTGGCTTAAGAAATGTAAACTAAATCAACTAAACATGCATTGTCGTGCATGTCAATTTGGGGTTCAGATGGATACCCAGGAACTTAGCATCATTTAAATCATCTGCCCGCAGACCTCTGTAAAAAAAATAACCTAGTTGTTTTACCTTCATTCAAAGATAGTTTGTATTCTATAAACCCATTTTAGCATCTTTTAGTGTATCATTTATGGACTCTGTGTTTTTAGATGTTAATATTGTTGCATCGTCTGCAAACATTTTTTTGTTTCCATAAAAATTTTTCCCAAACGACCTAGCTAGATAATTTTTAAATTTTAAGAAAAGGTTTTGAATAAAAACCTTTTTAACAATATATTTTTGACTTTTTAAAATCCCAAAATTAAATTTTAAAAATATTTAAAAAAAGCAAAATGTAGGTTTGAATGAAACAACTTTTTTTTTTTAACCTCATTAGGTAAAAAATACCCATTTTCAGAATATCATAATACATTGAGAACCCAAATGTCAAAATCCTGTGTTTATCAGCGTTATTGTTAAATTCCTCCAAAATTAATGCTTTGAAATAACTTTAAACGTAAATATAAAGATCAACTTCCCTTGTTCAAAGGAACTTCCGTACAGCGCAAAAACCTTTAATGATCGAGTGCATCGGATACCATCAAGCATATTACGGAATCATTAAAAGTTAAAATAATGGTAAAAAACTCAATAAGCACTAAACCAGGAGATCGAGGAGGTCATCTATTTAAAAATCTCGCTTTTAAATAACATTTTGATACCGTTAAAATTAGAAAGGACTTAGTATTTCGCTATCGCGTTACGTTTACTCTAATTTTCACAAAAAAACCCATCGTCAGTTAATGACCCAACGACAGTCAATGTCCATCGAATGCCATCGAGCATATGGGCCCGTGGAGTAATTATTGGGCATGCCACCGTATTTATCTCGTTAATGCGTTTATGATTGCGCCACGGTAAAAACCGTACAAATGCTTCTTCCTGTCGGTCAGTTTTCATTCCTCGATAATTTTCTTTTATTATTTCTTGAATGCGCGTGTGTAACCTTAATTAAAAAAAAAATTAATATGGGAAAACACTAGACAACAAATACAGTGCGTTTGTAAAGTAATGGATAAATTCGTTAAAAATTAAGGGAATACGTTTTGGAAAAATATGTGGAGCCCGTAAAGATTAATACTTTTTTGCGTATTTTTTCACATAAAATTGATATATACAGGGCGATGTAAGAAACTGAAAAAGTTTCCTACGTCATACCTTTTTTTTAATCTTTGACAGTCCACGAAGGCTGATGCCTAAGTACTAACATACCCTGGGTGTCTTAAGTGTGGTGAGAGGGAGTTTGTTCACACGGGACTTAAATATTTGGAAACTGGGAGGAGAAGGAAATACTTCTGCGGGTAGCAGGTTCCATAGTCTGGACACTCTAGGGATGAAAGAACGAAGAAAGCGGGAAGTTCGGGATCTCTAGTTGAACTGTAAATGTGTATAGAAGTTGCACTAGGTGTTGCTCTGTTAGGAGCTGACAAAGGAGGAATTATGCTGGCCAACTCCTCTGAGCAGAAGCCGTGAAAATACCTACAGAAGTGCAACAGATCTCCTACAGCTCGACGGTGGGCAAGAGGAGGAAGCCTTTCTGTAAGTGTAGGATCATTAATAAGACGAACGGCTTTTATTTGAATGGAGTCCAGAATGCTAAGTGTTGTAGGAGACGCCATTTCCCAGACATGAGAACAATATCATATGTAACGGATGAGCATTGGCAGACTTTTTTCACGACAGCGAACATGACTGTGTTTTCAAGGCATTAAACTGAACAAGATTTTTGGCCCCATAATCCATGATAAGTTTGAGGTCTTGTGAGAGAGATATCCGCATTGACCTACGCTGGGTTTCCAAATCAGGCTTATTGACTGGCTTGAGAAATTGAATGTTTGAGTGGAGCGTACTATCGTCAGCAAAACTATAAATGATATTGATTGTGGAAGGAAGAAGATTGTTAATGTGTAGAAGAAACAGAGTGGGTGCCAGTTCTGAGCCCTGGGGCACCCCAGCATTAATTTGGTAGAAGCTTGAAGAATAACCACCTACAGTAACTGATATACGTCGATTAGAAACGAAACTGGAGAGCCAAGAGCTAAGCTTAGGTGGAAGACCGTAAGATGGAAGTTTGCTAAGAAGCCCATCATGCCATACCTGATGATACGAAAGCTTTGGATATGTCAAAAGCAACGATCTGGGATTCACCAAGAAACTTAAGGGACTTGTTCTAGTTGTGTGAGACAAAAGAAAGAAGATCAGCTGTGGATCTTCTGTGACGGAATCCATACTGTCTATCATGTAAGATCTTGTGTTTTTCCAGATACTTTAAGATTTGGAAATTATTGAATTTTTCCATTACTTTGCAAACAACAGAAAGAAGAGATCTAGGTCTATTGTTAGAAGGAAGGTTTGCATCCTTTTTTGGGGACAGGTTGCACACGTGCAGCTTTCCAGCTCTCCGGGAAAATGCCCGTATCGTAGTGATTCGAAAGAGGCGAGTTAGGATCGGTGCAAGTTCGGGAGCACATTTTTTTAAGACGATTGCTGGTACGCCATCCAGCCTAGACGATTTTTTAGTATTAAGAGAAGAAAGAATACGCTTGATCTGTTTGACTTTAAAAATGATATCGGAAAAGATTAATAGGAGGATTAAGGGTAGAATTGGCAGCAAATTGTTTGGCAAATAGTTCGGCTTTTCCGTTAGAGGTAGAAACAATTTCATCTTTAAAGATTAGGGGTGGAAAAAAATTTGTGCAGAAGTTTTGATTAACATTTTTGGCAAAGGAACAGAAGGCTTTACTGCCATTTGAGCAAGAGAACTTTATCTTTTATCCGATTGTTAAAACGGTCTTTTGCTTCTGAGATAGTCTGGAAATGTCATGTTGGATTTCGTCATCCAATCACACCAGCTATTGAAGGGTATCCTTTATGTTCGATTTGAACCAAAAAAAGTTGGTTGCGTATTTTTTTTCTGAAAGCTTTTTTGCCTTACGCTTGATTTTTTCCACCTTCCGGCCGCCCTATTTAAGCTGTCATTTTAAATTTTGAATTTCTCCTCCAAAATCTTTTTAACGAACATCAATCAAAGAAAGGTTTTTTTAGGAGCTGACCATGAATAGTAATTATTTTTAAAAGTAGTGTAGAGCAGCTTCGCTTCATTTCTTATATTAGGGGTCTCAGACTCAGATAGAATTTGAATAATGTAGGATAGTAATCCTATATCCTAAGAAGCAGCCACCACTGTTTTAATCATATAAGCAACACCAATTAAAACTAAAAAACCAACACAGACTTTATGGTAGTATACCAATAAATATGTCAGCGTCACCTCGCAACAAAAGGCGGTGCGGCGCGACCGAAAGATCTTAAAAATATCTAATTAGTCCTTTTTTTAATCCCTCGTATTAATTATACACGGAGCAGACATCGAACTTGGGCGTAATAATTAAGAAACAATGCGTTAGTCATTAAGAGATGCAGGTAAAAAGTTTAACGCAGCGTTAACGAACCAGCTTTGGCAAGGATTAATTAATAAGAAATTAGTTTCGATGCTAGCTATTTTCTTCTTTAACATTCCCAACCGATATATATATATATATATATATATATATATATATATATATATATATATATATATATATATATATATATATATATATATTATATATATATATATATATGTATATATATGTATAATATATATTTTATAAATGTACATTACAACTTAAAATATGTAATTTAAACAAAATACCATTAAAAACAAATTTAGAGAAGTATAATGAATGACTCGATGGAAGAGCTCAAGAAAAAATGCCGATTTAGATGTTTTACTTCATGTAGAAGAAAATAAAGGAATTAAGAAACCTGGCTTTTGGCAAAGTTGTAGGAAAGGATCACAGCACAGTACTCCCAAATTAAAGAAATAAAATATCATCCGTACAAATATCAAAGCATCAGAAATTAAGGGAAGGCGATGAGATCCGAAGAGCAGATTTTTGTTTTGAAGTTATGGAAAGGGCAAAAGATAGGGCTTTTACGCAATATTTTTTTAGTGACGAATGCCTTCACATTAAACAAATGAAACAAACGTTCAAACATCGATACTGGATTTTTTTTTTTCCTGACAGACCCTTTCCCAAGTAAGACAACATTTTAAAATATCGTTCATAAGTTTGAGACAAAAGGTACTGTTATTAATAAATGCAACTGCTTAGAGCAAAATAATAATGTACTCGATGGAAGAGCTCAAGAAAATAGTGCCGATTTAGATGTTTTACTTCATGTAAAAAAAATAAAGAAATTAGCCCCAAAGCTTCTTGGAAAAGGGAAAAGGATCACAGCACAGTACTACGCAAATTAAAAAATATAAATATCATCCGTACAAATTTTCAAGACATCAGGAATTAAGGGAAGGCGATGAGATCCGAAGAGCAGATTTTTTTTTGAAGTTTTGGAAATGGCGAATAACGAAAAGGACTTCTTACGTTTGTTTTAATGACGAATGCCCCTTACATTAACAATAAAACAAACGTTCAAAACATCAGATACTGGAGCAAAGAAAATGAACACAGATTTGTATCTACAAGGACTCAATACCCTCAAAAGGTAATCGTTTGGGAGGGTATATTTGGACATCGGATTATTGGACCTTTTTTCTTGAATCACAGTTTGGGAACAGAAACTTTTTTAGAACTATTACAAAATCAAGGCAATAATTGTTTATGCCTTGGCCCCATTTTTGAGCGATTCAACCCCCTTGTTCTGGTTTGGTATATTACATGATTTCCATATTCTTTGCAACATTTTAAACAGTTATTTATTTAATTTAAAACAATCTTTTTGACCAAACATAATAGTTGATTAATTAAATTTCACGCTTGTTTGCTGCACTCCACCTGCCTCCATTTCTGGGGGTCTCAAAGAACTTCACACCCCTTATCCGCTATTTCCTCCTTATAACCATAATAACCTATTAACAATCAATTTAATAACTTCCCCATTACCTTGACTTTTTGGCAGACTTCTGGGAATGCAGGAGAAGGAGTTGGGGATTTTACGTTTTTCCACGTTTTTTTCACTTTTTTTTTCTAATTTCGTCAAAAGAATTTCTTAATTATATTAAAGTTAAGATAAAATTAAAATAAAAAAAAAATATATTTTAATTGATTTCTAAACACAGCTTTTGAACCTATAAGTTTACAGTTTACAACAACTAATCCAACTAACCTCGAGTAGTACTCCTTTTTCGCCCTTGAAATGGTTGTCTATCCTTTTTATACGTCAGTTCACTGGTTTCTAATAACAATACATGTCGTCTTTCCACAAAATGGTATATGTATCTTTTTTAAAATTCACCCTTTAATAAGGGAAAATGTAACATTACTCACTGTTGTTTTAACTTTTATTTTATTTTATGTAATAATGTGATAGTTTACTAAGGTCCTACTACATGTTTTGTTTGCTCAAATTGCTACGACTCCAGCTTGACGACGAGTAAGTTTTAAACTTTTTCTTTTGCTTATTCCTTTTTTCCATACCAAGTTTACTAAATTTACTACTCAATCTAGATTTACTATATGTCATGTTTCAATTTTACTTAAAAATAGATTTAAAGATTGGAGAATTCATTCAATTAAAATTTTTTGACAATTTCCTTTCTTAAAATATTTAAACAGTTCTTCAATTTACTTTTAAAGTTCATTTCTTGCTTGTAGATGGCACTGATGATGGTTATACCGAAAGCGCTCTGCTAGGATTGTTTTAAATAAAAATTTGCACGAAATACAAAGTCTCTTCATTCCCCAAAATAGGAAAAAACTTCGCATAACAGTAGGGTTGATAACAGGGAACGATAGCCTAAGAGGACAGCTACACAAGATGCAGAATGTGCGATGAGGGAGAAGAAACATTCTACCACATCCTGTGCGAATGTAAAGCATTTAATCACAAAAGACAGGCATTTTTTGGGAACCGAAAATGAGCCCACAGGAATTTATCAACCAACCAGTCTTGAGATTATACAGACTTGTAGAAGAAACAACACTTGTGGGAGGATTGGTATAAAAGAAAATGGGAGATTAGGCATAAAAAGCACAGGAGGCTGCGCTGCCTTCGGTAGTAAATTAAGACGGCTCCCAGGGAAAAAAAAGCAAGAAAGAAACAACAATAATTTAAGCCTCCTACAACTAATTCTAAAATAATAATACATATCATTTTAAAAATCACATTTTCTGTTTACATTTAATTATTTATTAAGGGAATTGTGTTTATCATAATTTCGTTCAAAGAATAGTTTGCATTTTTCAACAATGCACTTTTTAGAATTTTTTTAAAACGCTGGGTATGGTACGTTTCAGAATAATTTGTTGATTTCTTGACCGCAATAAAATTTAAATTACAACCCTCAGTGGAAAACCCAACCATAAATAGGTTGCCTGACAAATATCTATTGTGTAGGCACCGCACCTTTTGAAAGGGTACAGGTCCTGATTATCTACTAATATTATTAGTTTAGGGTTAGCTATTTTGGATGCTAATAACACACACGAAAATACCTTGACAAACTCCAAACGACTGATGAACTAAGGACAGAAAAGACTCTGCTTTATACAGGGATGCGCAAAAATCCAGAATAAAATTAATATCTTTTTAACCAGTAACTTAGGAAAAAAACGCTGAAACACGTCAATTGATTTTAAATTTGTACGCAACCCCAGCTGCAACCCTTCCCAATTTTTTTCAAATGCAAACCTATGTCGTGTAGTCATTGAAAAGCTCGTAAAAATGAATCTGACCATACTTTTTTTTTTAACTTATGTGGTTACCAGGAAATGAGAAAAACTCTTTAAAAACAAAAAGTTAGAATACCTATTATGCTATCTACGGGTGAATTAACGTTGCAAATAAACAAATAAAGTGGCATTCAGCATTGATGATGTACACTGCTCAACAATTGCTAAGGTTCATTAATACCTAGTTTCTAAAAGTTTACAAATTTTAAGAACAGACCAACCTGGGCAGGCAGCACAACAAATTTTATTGATTATGTGTAAAACTGATAACGTAATTAGCATCAACATTCTTTGGAATTTATTTTTCAGAAAAAATTACACATAAAATTAGTTATAATCCCAAGCAATTTGAGCAGTGTACTTCAAAAAGAGAAAAAGGTTGTTAAATTTTTTGTACCAAATTTAATGCCCTGATAAGAAATTTTTTTTTGACTCAGTTTTAAAATTGTGGCATTTCTGGGTAAAATTGAAATCTGTTTAGTTTATTAATTGTGTACCTTTAAAGTGTTCTTTTTTAATTTGCCAAACAAAAATGGTATTGTCAGAGAGGCAGCGTATCGAAGTCTTGATATTGTTGGGATGTGGGGATAGAATGCGGAGTCAAAGTAAAGTATGTACTTTATTTAATGCAAAATATCCGGAAAATCACATTTCCCAGGCTACTGTGACTAAGATTTTACACAAATTTGAAGAACATGGTACATGTTTTAGACGAAGATCAAAAATTGGACATTGCCGTATCTCTGCAGGAAGATCCACATTTGTCAACGATTTTATTAGCCCAAAACAATCCCGTCTAGACGTACGATTGGGAGGTTTTTGAAAACAGAAAAATAAAACCCATATAAGGTATATCTTGTCCAAGAGCTCTTGGAAGATGACTATGACAGGCGTTTGCAATTTTGTGAGGAAATAATGAGGCGATGTGACGAGAATAATGGGTTTCACTGAACATACTCTTTTCGGACGAAGCTACTTTTTCTTTAAATGGAGTAGTTAACAGGCACAATCATCGATTCTGGAGTCAGGAAACCCACACTGGATATGCGAAGCTCATACGCAGCGTCCTCAGAAAGTAAATGTATGGGCAGGCAAAATCAACAACAGAATATTAGAGCCATACTTTTTTGAGGGAAACCTTACAGCTGCACGCTACTTAGATTTTTTACGCTTTGATTAGTGCCTGCTTTGCTGTTATGTTTTCCAATGAAGCAGATCCAGATATCTCCACTGAAACACTTTGGTTCCAACAGGACGGCGCTCCCCCATTTTGGATTAACGTCAGGAGAATATCTCGATGAAATATTTGCAGGACGCTGGATTGGACGACGTGGACAATTGAATGGCCGCCACGATCCCCAGACTTAACCCATTAGATTTTTTTTGGGGATATCTAAAAGACAAGGTTTATCAAAATAGGCCGGCAATATTGAAGATCTAAAAGCAAAATTAGAGTGGAATCACATAACATACCGGCTGAGCCATTCGGAATTCCGTAGACGGGTTTTAACCCTCGCCTAGGAGCCTGCCAAGTAGAGGGTGGAAGGCATTTTCAGCATCTGTTACGTTAATTCACCGTAGATAGCACTAATAGGTATTTCTACTTTTTTGTTTTAAAAGAGTTTTTCTTATTTCCTGGTAACCACATAAGTTAAAAAAAAAGAACGGGTATGGTGCAGATTCCATTTTTTACGAGCTTTTCAATGAGCCCATTACACGACATGGGTTTCATTTGAAAAAAAAAATTAAGGGTTGCGCTAAGGGGTTGAAAAAAATATTTCATTTTATTAAAAAATGCGTACAATTTAAAATCAATTGACGTGTTTCAGCGTTTCCCAAGTTACTGGTTAAAAAAGAAAATTAATTTTTATTCGGACTTTTGTGCATCCCTGTATTCAACACCTGCAATTTGCCTATAACCTAAATAATATACCAAAAAGTAGGTACAATAACAAATAAATAAAATTTTAAGTCCGGACCTACATGCGGGTACCCAAAGTATATTGAGTTTTACGACTAACAGTAGTAGGTAAAACGAGAAATCAACGAATTATTGTGAAACGTACTGTACCAACCGCCTTCTATTAAAAGAAATTGTGGTGATGCAAACTGCTTTTGGTAATCGTTTTATGAAATTGGGGTAGGTTTAAGTCCTCCCTTATTCGGGTAGGTTAATTGTGTATATCGCCCAGTTTGTCTATTATTTTCTATGCAAAAAAGTAACGATATATCATAAAACGTAAGGATTTTTAAAATTCTAATTGTTCTCTTTTGCAGCAAATAATTATGTTACTCCTGCCAAGGGTTAGTCACAAGCTATTGTTTTATTTCAGGCGTTGTTGAGTCACTACCTATTTTGATCATTGTCGTTCTTTTTTTTAACAAAGTCTCTATTAAATATTTTAAATCATTCGTCAAAATAATTAACGAAAAGAAATACCGCTGAAATCGTACAGTCATCTTGGATAATAACCAGCATAAAATAAAGCGTACGGTCATCAAAATAGAGATACAATCAGTATAAAAAACGGACGCGTAATACGGTAGCTCCGAGGATGTATTAAGTAATAAGAAAAAACTTGATTTTATAACTCCTTTCTTGTACTTGTTTTAATATCTATGTGTACTTGACCTTGTGGCATTTTAAATACTTTTTCTCAATTTGTCAGGTAAAGAGAAAAGGTAATTTGATAAAAAATATCAGGTGTATTAGAAGCATACAGTGCTTTCATTTCAAAACGAACCACCCTAAATATCTTTAAAAAAAAACACTCACCAAAAAAATAAAGAAACACGTCGATTTAGATATACAGGGGGAAGTTTAATTTCGTATTTGATAAAATTTTATCGGTCGCCTCCTAACCTCCAGTTAACCTCACTTTGATATGTCAAATGGCAACCCCCATAGTGTGACACATCATTGTAAGCGGCATGAAATTTGCTATCCAACAGTACTAAGAAACTTTAAATCGATGGACGTAGAAGCGACTTAGGTAAAAATGTGTTAATTATTTTCTGTCAAATAATTTTTTTATCAAATGCTCAAATGTGCGCCGTTATTGGCGAGACAAGCTTGTTTTGAAATTCCTCGCAGACTATTTTAGTGTGCATTCATTCCAATTATTATTTTTTGTGTTACCTGCTACAGCAAAACACTGCAATAGCACAAGTTTTAAGACGTTTAGGAACCAGTTAAATATTACTGTTAGGATTGTCATTTTGACATCGTTAGTTTAAAATTAAGAATCTTGATTTTAAAATGGTGTGTACTCTAGCAGAGAGAATAGAAATAATTTTCCTATATAGGGCTGAAGATCGATGCGCGGTAGAACCGCCAGAGTATTCAATGAGAGGCATCAAAATAAAAACGTGGGGCATAAATATGTAATGGAATTGGTGCGTAAGTTTGAAGAAACTGGATCTGTATGCAACAAGAAAAGTACTAATGAAAGGGTTTTAGACGAAGCACGCCAGGTTGAGGTACTAGGACAGTTCGCAATAGATCCGACGTTTCTATTCCAAAAGTTTCTAAGCTGACCAATATTTCTACGGGTTCCGTGCACAAAATTTTGAAAAAGAATAAGTTTTTTCCATACAAAATACATATTCTTCATGAACTCAACGAAGACGATTATGATAGAAGAATAGAATTTTGCGAATCAATGTGCCAGCGAATTGACGAAGACCCTCATTTGATCAAAAATATCTGCTTTTCTGACGAATCAACTTTCTTCTTAAATGGAATTCTTAATAGACATAACTGCAGATATTGGGATAATGAAAATCCGCACATATTTCAGGAAGGACATACTCAATTTCCAGAGAAGATCAACGTTTGGGCAGGTATTTATGGAAACGAAATTATCGGGCCATTCTTTCTGGAAGAAAATTTAACTGGGCAACTGTATCTGAACCTTTTGGAAAATGCGATATACCCTTCTATCGTCCAATCTTTGGAAAATCAGGTGGATGAAAATGGTGCTATGGAACTCAGTGAAAATAATTTGCATTTCCAGCAAGATGGAGCCCCTCCCCACTATGCTTTAGCAGTTCGAGAGTGGCTCAATGAACAGTTTCCAGGCACATGGATAGGCAGACGAGGTGCCATCGAATGGCCAGCACGGTCTCCAGACTTAACTCCTCTAGACTTTTTCCTCTGGGGTTATTTAAAAAGTAAAGTGTACAAAACGCCACCTGCAAATATTCAAGAACTTAAATGTAGAATTACACTAGAATGCAGAGGTATTACCAGACAAACTTTCGCCAACGTTCGCGAAGAATTTCAAAACAGACTTTATTATTGTCTCGCCAATAACGGCGCACATTTTGAGCATTTGATAAAATAAATTATTTGAACACGATAAACTAATTAACACACATTTTTACTTCTAAGTCGCTTCTACGTCCATCGATTTAAAGTTTCTTAGTACTGTTGGATAGCAAATTTCATGCCGCTTACAATGATGTGTCACACTATGGGGGTTGCCATTTGACATATCAAAGTGAGGTTAACTGGAGGTTAGGAGGTGACAGATAAAATTTTATCAAATACGAAATTAAACTTCCCCCTGTATATCTAAATCGACGTGTTTCTTTGTTTTTTTGGTGAGTGTTTTTTTTAAAGATATTTAGGGTGGTTCGTTTTGAAATGAAAGCACTGTATGAAAAATTCAATACCTAAAATAATAATACAAATAAGCTTCTAAAAGTATATGCGATAGCTCATTGGATTTGGAATTATGTGTAGAAAAATGTATTTAAACGATTTTTCAGTACGCAAAAAATTGCAAAAGCTATTAAAAAATTAAGTTGAAAAAAAGACTTTTTGTTTTTTTTTGTAATTAACTCATATTTAAAGAGGAAAAAATTTAAAATAAAAAAGTCCTAACTCTCGAACTTCTATTCAGTCCAGCACCGCAGTGCCAACAAATACGCAAAAAAACGAACGAGATCAATTTTTTATATTACTATGAACTATAGTCAATTTAAAGCCGCATTGCTGCCTCAGCTCAGCGGGTTCAAATTGCATTTTTTTTATCTAAAAAAATTGTGAAAAATCTTTTTTAATATAACTCGAAAACTATCAATTTCAGGATAAACAGGTGTATAATCAAAATTAATGGTCTGATAAAACTACGTCATTTTTTTTATATAAAATATTTTATAGCCCTTTTAGTTTTTAAAATATAAACGATTTAAATTTAAAATAAAAACGCAAATATCTCAAAAACTAAAAGAGTTACGAAAAAATGTACCAAACAAAAAATATGATTTTTTATAGGCTCTATGTACCAGGTTATACAGGGTGTCAAAAAAGTCTGGAATATTGCTAATATCTTCCAAGCCGCTCGTAATTTTTCGACGAAAATTTAGCTGGCAACACAATTTTAAAAAAAGCGTCAGATACATGTACTTTCACTTTAGAAAGTATACAGGGAAAGCCAAAAAGTAGTATCAACTTAGGTTTTTTAAATGGAAACCCCTGTATATTTTTATGTATTCGAATAGATCTTTTCAAGCCAATTTCAACGGTATACAGTTTTATTTGTTTATCTGTCAAACTGATCGAATTATACGATTTAAAATTTTTCGAATAAGCTATAATTTCTACAAAGCACTTGAGAGCTAATTTTAAATAGGAACATAAAAGCAAAGTAAATTATGTAGATGTTTCAACTTTAACAGGTTTTATTTCTTTAAAACGACAAGTTTTAATAAACGACCAAAAACATAATTCCAAACTGAAATTTTACAAACGGGAACACGTCTTGCAGTAACAATTAGATTACACTACTTTATCAAATGTTCAAATTGTCTGCCATTGTTAGCTAGACAATATCCAAGCCTGTCCCTAAATTCTCGTAACAGGTTATCAAAAGTATTCCAACGAATCTCACGCATTTGATTTCTAATTTTTATTTTTAAGTGATCAATGTTTTCCGGCCTATCTTTATAAACTTTATTTTTAAATCCCCCACAAATAAAAGTCCAAAGGATTTAAATCCGGAGACCTGGCAGGCCATTCAATAGCGCCCTTCTCCCTATCCACCGACTTGGAAATTCTCGGTTCAGGAACTGACGCACCTGCAAACCAAAATGTGCGGGAGCACCATCTTGTTGGAACCAAATGTCTCTTCTATTTGGATATAGGATTTCTAACTGTGGAATGACATGTTCACGCAATAATTCCAAATAAAGTTCTGATGTAAGATTTCCCGCAATAAAAAATGGTCCGATAATATTATGACCTATGATACCTGCCCAGACATTCACTTTTGTGGTCTTTGCGTGTGTGCTTCGGCCATCCATCGGGGATTGACTGCAGACCAATATCTACAGTTATGTCTGTTGACAATACCATGAAGCATAAACGTAGCTTCATCAGAAAAGAGAATATTTTAAGAAAAATTATGCTCAGCATTGCACCTCTCCATCATAATTTCGCAGAACTCTGCACGTCTATCGAAATCATCCTCTGTAAGTTCCTGAACCAAATGAATCTTAAACGGACGAAATTTTCACTTCCAAATAAATTTTTGACAGACTGGTAAGTAACATTATGATCCAGTCCATATTGGCGAAGCGATTCAGTGGGATTCTCTTGAACATGCAGTAAAATATCTATTGCCGTATCACCACCAGTAGCTGTTTTCGGTCGGCCTGATTTGGGTCTGTGATTTACACTTCCCGTTTCGTTAAATTTCTTAAGCAATTTACTTACAAACGATTGAGTAATTGCGGGTCGATTCGGATAAATATGATTAAATAAATCACACACTTCTGCTTGTGATCTCTTGCGATCACCGTATCCAATCATCATAAGTATCTCAATTTTCTCTTTTTCAGTTAAAGCCATCGTTCTACTAATTAAAATGACTACTGTTGTAATTAGAAATTTGACACAAAATGTCATTTAAGTCAACTGACATTAACAGATAAGTACCTGTATAGGCCGGAAAACATTAATCACTTAAAATCAAATTAGAAATCAAATGCGTGATCAGTTTGACAGATAAACACATAAAACTGTATACCATTGAAATTGGCTTGAAAAGATCTATTCGAATACATAAAAATATACAGGGGTTTCCATTTAAAAACCTAAGTTGATACTACTTTTTGGCTTTCCCTGTATACTTTGGAAAGTGAAATTACATTTATCTGACGCCTTTTTTAAAATTGTGTTGCCAGCTAAATTTTCGTCGAAAAATTAAGAGCGGCTTGGAAGATATTTGCAATATTCCAGACTTTTTTGACACCCTGTATACACATTCTTAATAAAATAAGTAGATTCAAATATTAGATTATTTAAACGGAGATGGCAAAAAAAATTAACTCTACCACTGCAACCTTACCAGATTTATTGCGGTTTCTTCTATCATTTTTTAGAGTACCTTGTCCAGGCCCGTCTTCTTAACTAGACTCCAGAGTCTTGACACGGCCACTCCATATATTTCACCGGTTTTGGCTTTTTCTCACCAAGCCTAGTAAACCTAAGCCTACATAGTGCTTCGCAGTGGCACCACACATGTACCGCTGTTTCTTCAGCCTCCTGGCAAAACCTACACAGGCTATCCTCCACCAGGCATATTCTTTCTGAGGTGCTTGTTGAGTTTGCAATGTCCTGTTAGTTGGCCTACCGTTATCCTTACGACCTTACGACTGTGACTCAGTAGGTCCGCAGTAAACTTGGCCGAGCAGGTCTTAATGAACTGCTTTGCCTGTCGTTGTCCTGGGTGTTTTTACCACCAGCTTTGAAACTCTCTGTCTACCCAACTCCTAATAGATGCTTTAAAGAGGCCTGACGAGATTCCACAGAATGACTCCGGGCCTATCATTTCCATGGCTGATCCTCTTTTGGCTAGGTCATCGGACTCTTCGTTACCTGGGTGGCCCTCGTGGCCTGGTACCCAGGTTACCGTAAGTTTGTTTGCCAAGCCGACTTTTTCCGGGGCCTGTATACAGTCCCCCACTAGTTTGAAATGCGTATCTCTTATTGGCTAGCTTTTTTGCGGTGGCCTCCTGGACTATATCTCCATTATTCATAGATATAATTGAACACTGAAAATAGTAACAGTGAGTGAAAAAATCTAAGGCCATTTTCGTCTTTCTCGGCAAGTTTTTCATAATAATAACTGCATTTTGTTCATGCCACAAATAAAGTTAATTTTCGTTTACCAGTGTTATAATCTAGTCAACAAGTTCAAAAACGTGTTAATTCAAGAGAAAGCTCCTAAAAATATGGGACACAATATTTTAATGCTCAGCTTTTACATTTCTAACTCCAAGCACATAATTTATTTTCGTTAAGCATTTTATCAAATAGTTTATCTTTCATTATTTCCATAAATATGCCGTCTTGACTTTTTTTAAATTTTTGCTCTTCTAATTCTCGGAAATTTTTGTTTTAGATACCAAAACCCTGTTTCATTTCGATCCATAGATTTAACAGAATTTTTTGTTAATTCCAGTTTAATATGCAAAGGTGGAAGTAATACCTTTTTGGGATCAACTAGTGGTTTATTGGTAATAATGAACAAGCCAAGGTCGTAGGTCTGTGATGGTTTTGTTGGCTCTTTAACTCAAAAACACATTTACCATTTTTTCTCAGTCTATGTTTATAACTTAGCACCTTAACTTTTTTTATATCCATAACTTCATAAGTAGATTTACGAAGGACTATAAAAACACTTTTTTGGAGAAAAAATACATATTAATAGAACAATAGTAACTGAAATACACAAATTTTGGTAATCCATACTTATTCCAGTTTCTAAAAATGGTAAATAAAAGCAATAATTCTGGCATCGTCTGCGAGATATCAGTATTAACAATCTTTCAGCAAAATTGTTCATTGTGTCTCCGCGATTCGAAAAAATCATTGGAATGCAGATGCATCAATACTACAGGGCGTACATGACTCAATAATCGACTTTACGTTTTGGAGTGTTTAGAGCTCTTTGGATATATGAGTTACGTCAAAGCTTTCACCAAAATATCCTGGTTTTTACCGTCCTCGGGAACTGTTTCTTAACTGACAGCTGTTGGTGTACAGCCTTCAAATGACATTTATTGATATCGTCGATAAAAATTCCTAGATGTAGGACATAAAAATTAGCAGAATTTTTCGCGATTGTTTGTGTCACGAAACGTCGTAAAGAAAAGCTACAAAACTTTTAGTGAGTGAAAACTCGAAAAAACATATTTTCATACGCACACGTCTGTGAAACTCTCAAAATGATCATATTATATTCACTCACCTTGGCCATCATGACAAGATCGAAAAAAAAAGATGTCATAATTTGACCTATGGGATATCGTTGGACACAGCATGTTCTAAGGAATCCAAAAATCAATAGAGGGTTTTATTTAAAAATCGGAAGTTTTCGGTGACACCGGATGTCACCTAAAGTCGTGTCGTGAAACTTGAAATTTGACTTTATATGATCTCAACAAGTTTTAATTTTCTATCTTAAAAAATGCAGAGGGGATGATGAATAAAATTGAAAAAAAGCTCATAGTGCCTTCTTGGCACTAGGTCACGTGACCATAAGAATTTCTATGCTAAACAGTAGTATCAGTAATACTCTTTTACGTCAATATTACCCGACCTCGATATCTTGTCCAGTTCAAAAGTTAAAGAGAAAACACTTGCAAAAACTACTACCGGCCCAGCCGGATATCTGGCTGGGAGAGGGCAGGAGGGAAATTTGCGGCATGTGCGCGAGTGATTAGACTTATTAAAATATCCCCTGGCGATGATTGGTAAAGTATTACATCCTTCGCCCTACCCCTGTCTACAAGGTTGTCGGTGCAGTATAAATTACGAAATTATAACTAACCATTTTTTCCTGGGAGCCATCCTAATTTACTACCGCAGGCAGCGCAGTCGTTTTTGTGCTTAATCTCCCATTTTCTTGTATACCAA
>JAHBCN010018504.1:0-17004 GCA_019359885.1 Listronotus oregonensis
ACGTCGATAAGAAGCGAATTCACAGTTTCATATCTTAATAAGTTAAATCTTATAAACAAGTTTTAAATCTGTCAGTTAAGCCTAAACGGTAAATCTAGGCTAGTCATAGATGTTACATAATTGCATCCATTCTACATCACAGGCCCATAGCCATACATATCGTTGAATTTGTCTTTAAAAAGGCTATTCAAAAATGTCATAAAATATAGGGTGTTTTATAAAAACAATCACTAACCTGTATATAGAAACACAACACACCTGAAAATTAAAAATACTTTTACAACAAACAAGTTTTATAAATAACGTTTTTTTGTATAACTTATAGTTTTCGAGAAGAGGTCTAGGAACTTAATAAACGGGACACCCTGTAGTTAATATCTATTAGACTTAAATAAATTTGTTAAATAGTTGTTCTATTCATCAATATTATTTCGCGATGCCGTATGGGCCCTAGTGATAGGTAGTTTCCCGGCCCTAAAAACGCTCCAGAACGCCTGACCCATATTATGTTTCATTCACTTTTGCATAATAACAGGTTATTATTTAATTAAAATACCATTAAATAGCCTACATGACCTTATGATGCCCTCATTCGTACTTACTGTTTTAAAGATGTAACTCATAAAAAAATTACTCCAAAAATATTTTTGTTTTTTAAGTCTCATCGTTCGGTGCGGCGTTTACTACGGCTAGGTCCCTTCAAGGAAGTTTAAAGGTGTATGGAAGCCCAATACTGTAGAACAAAAGTGTCCAGGCGTGCAGGGCAGCGGGAATAGGGGGTTGGCCCCGGAATTTGCGCAATGAATAGTAGGTCAGGGCCGGATTTCACAATTTTTGTTACTATCTATAAAATTGACATCATCAAATGTCAAATTCCAACATTCACTGTTTTTTTTTATTTTTGCAATAAATTGTTGGTTATTAAAGGATACTACTATAGAATATTTAAAATTATTGTGTAATATTAGATTTTATATCATCTGATATAATATGAAAAGAATAGATGACGCCACTTTACTGCCTTCTATTTAAATGGTCGATATTTTTGGCAGTTTTGTATTTTACCAAAAACCTTTGTAAATAAATAAAAACACGATTTTTTAAAATAAATTTCAAACATTGTATGATAGTATTATGTACTTATCACCAATTTTGTGATAAAAGAAGGGCAATATAGTGTAAATGAGTTTAATCTAATCCTAAGATTCTGGTTGTACATTAAAAAGTGAAAATTATTATAACTGCTGTTTAGGCACATACATTTCACTAATAACAAACATTCAAGAGACAGAATAACAGTGGTTAAAATGTTTAGTAACCTTTGGTACCTGAGTATCCATTGTAACAGTATCCGTTAAATATTATGTGTGTACAGTATGTCGAGCTTAAAAAGTTGATAATGCAAGATTAAGAAACCAAAAATCTAATTTATTTTTAAACAAATGGTATTGTCTCGAAAGTTGCCTCCTCTCCGATTTTGATCAAATTTGGTATACAGGGGTTTTTTGGGGCGCTTATTACAAATCTGAAAAAATATCTTTTCGGCAACGTTTCGTTTCCGAGATCTTCATCATCAAAGTTGAAAATTAAACTCACCTCATTTTCACTATATTCTCCCTTCTTTTTGTACACAATTCTTGATTTTTACACTAAAGTGGCACACGATATTTTATAAACACCATTTAAAACCTTGTTTTTTTATTTATTTTACATCTTTTTTCCATTAAATTGCGAACTTTTAAGTTCAAAGGCAGCAGCCATATTTGCTTAAAAAATAAAAGTGTAAAAAAGGTGTAAAATAAACATAAAAAAGTTTTTAAAAGGTGTTTGTGAAATATTGTGTGCAATTTAGTGTAAAATCAAGAATTTTGTACAAAGAAGGAGGAATAGTGTAAATAAGGCTAGTTTGATTTTCAATTTTGATGATGAATATCTCGAAAACGAAACATTGCGAATTTTTTTTAGATTTGTAATCAGCGCCCCAAACAACGTACCAAAATTGTACTTCCTTTCATTCAATTAGAGGGACCTGTATATATTAAAATTTGCCTGGTCTGCCCAGTAATCAATAATTTTGATCCTTTAAAAGAGTGTACTAAATTATTAAATGAAATGAAAGTACCTAAATGTAAACCTTATTTCTTTTTAATAATCCACAGAAATACACAAACATTCTGGAAAAAATCTAAAAGATAGTTAAGATTGCCTTATTTTTTTCACTAATTATTCCTATGAAATTTTCGTTTTCTATTATTCATAATTGATATTTTATTATTTATTCGGTTACCTAACGTTACGTCTTATAAGAAGCACCTAATTTAAATATAAAAATACTTACCTAAAGTTAAATGACGGGTATGTTACCCTTGGATTTGCAAGACAAAACCATACAACCTCTAGTCATTTTGTTACGATATTATAAGTAACAAACAATAAACACAAAATTATAGTCACAATTTAATAAACACTAATCACTAAAATAAGAAGGTTTTGATTAATCCAAAAAACGGTACTCCGGCTCTCATAAAATTATAATGTTTTATACACTGATTTATCAGTGTGTAAGTAGGCAACACATTAAATTATTTCGTGGAATTTTGTTATTGCGCAGAATCGGCGGGGCCAACTCTGACAGTTATTTTCATACTGGGCTGGACATTTTTTGATCGAATGGGCCATAGCATTGGGCTTCCATACACCTTTAAACTTCCTTGGGTCCCTTGCAGGTCTTCTTTCATTTTTTGTGTTAACGACGCTCCGTTGGTCTGCCTTAAGAAGTTATGTCGTCAGTGCGTGGTTGCCAGATACCCGTGCAAGTATCATATTATATTTCATTTATATAGTATAATTACTATAATGAATATTCTTTTAAACTGCTTTAATACTTTTGGCAGATATAATGTTTTTTCTAACAAATACCTATCGTTGTTAATTATTTGCCTTTGGGTTATCAGCAAATAAAAATTCTGAAAAAAAGTACCAAATAAATAAGATAAAGAAGTACGTTAACGATTTAAACTGCGTTTTTAAAAAAATACGCGCCAAGGTTCTAAACGATTAAAACTAGTCTTAGAAATCAAACATCATTATATTATAATTTGAGCATAGAATATATTTCGTATTTACAACATACATTTATAATCTTTGAGCAAAACCAATCGTTACATAAATTAACAAAAAAATATTATTATTAAAGGTTTTAGAAGTAAATCGTTAGTTTTAGTGAGAAAAAAAAAATAATAAAAAGCTGCTGAACGTTGTGCAATACTGTTTAGAAAAATAATGCTTAAATATTAAAAAAGAGTATATAGTTATAAGAAAATAACAACAATATTTACATTAATGTGAATAGCTCATTTTCAAAATAATTTAGAATATACAAGGCAATGTTGAAAATAATTTAACTAATATTTACAAAAAGAGGATAACAGCAATTTTTACATGAATGTTAATAACCCATATTTGAAGTAATTTAAAGTATGCAACAATATTAAACATTTTCTTTATCGTACTGCATGTACGATAAGGAAAACAAACACACAGAAAACCTATTTTAAACCTTTTCTAATTTAAACTTTTTTCCCATACTCTTTTCTTCAAACTTAAAACCTAAAATTACTATTAATTATTGTAAATTTAAATTTACATTAAAGAAAATATGAGTAACGTAAAGAAATATAAAACTTTTCTAGCAAAAACGTGTAAAAATAATAAATGTCATATTTATAAAACAATACAACAATTTATTTTATGGGTTTTTTTTTTTAAATAAAAGTTTTCTATAGAAATACAAATATTATAAAATACGCATACAATGATAGGTTAATAAGTAATAATAAATTACTTTTAAAATAAATACTTAAAATATTAAATTTAACATTGAATAGTACAGTTAAAAATTACTTATATCAAAGCTTGTTATTTTTGATGTTGGTTTTTATTGCAATTTTAATATTTTATCCGTTGTTTTTTTATGTAATGCATTAAAAACTTGCGTTCTTTAGTTTTTGACGCAGTATCGTGATTTCAAAAATAAGTATGTTTTATCATTTTAAAGTTACAATTATTTTTTTAAATCATTTTTTCTAAATTTTCTTAAAATATCTCGATAAAAATTTCCCTTGCAATATTTTTAAAAAACTAACCTAAAATAACTCAATATTATGACAAGACTTTAGAATAGCGTTTTTACTTTCCTATTTTAAATAATACTGTAGTATTTAAGGTATATATTTAAATTTATTTTATATACAGGGTTTATCAATTTTTTAATTTTACTAATAATTTTATTTAATTTTAAATTGTTTCTATCTGACTTTAAGAAATATGTTTTTTTTTTTACTTCTTAGATAAGATATACCCTGTATAGTACTTACTTTACATTTAAAATTTTAATTTTATTTATAATTATATAAGAACTTATAACCTACTTTTAAAACATATTTTCGTATATCTATCTATTAAAAATAATATGAAATAGTTGACCCTACAAAATAATTGTTAAATATTTATGTTTATCTTTCCAATAAATGATTACACATGTCCACACAGAAAGTGTGTATGTGGATGTCGGACTAAGATTTTCGGACGTATTTTTTTCGCTGAACACGAATTCGAAGAAAAAATTGGGGGTCAAACAGCAAAAAATCCAGAAAAACCCAAAAAACCGACACGGTACATTTACCGGCAGAAACCTGCTACCACGAAATTTTTGGACTACGACTATATAAACTTTAAGAGATACAAAAAATTTCATGGAACAAAAAAGAGACATTTTCAAATTGTCTATATAAAATGTATATAAGATAAATAATAAAGGAGATATAAACGAAAATGTAAAAAAATTGAGTCCAAAATAGAAATATTTTTTTTAATTAGTAACATTCTTGTTTTTTTTTTATATAATAAATTATTAATTTTATTCATTTTAATTCCAAATCACTCAATATTTGCAAAAAAAATCCAAATATAAAAAAAACTATTTTCAAATTTTTTTCTAGAGGTATACCTTAAAAAATCCTTAAAATTGGGTTTTTTTTTATTATTACTTATAAAATATTGCATTAGGACAAAAAGAATATAAACTTAAATTAAAGGTCCTGTAAAAATACATAGTTTATGTCACATAAAGTTTCGTGTATCTTTTATAGTTTTTAAGATATTGACGTTATAAATTAAAAAAATCGTTAATATCTGAAATTACGCCTTTTCTCCATTTTTTGCTGTTTGACCTCCAATTTTGACTTCAGATTAGTGTTCAGCGGAAAAAGAAAAAAACGATGAAAACTAGCAGCAAAAGTAGTTAAAAAATAAAAATATTGTAAATTTACGTATTAATCAATAGCGCTGCTCTTCCAAACATATAATAATTATTAAAAATATTAATACGTAAAGTATGGACTAATTAAAGCAAAATCAATTAAGTAGCAGGTGGTTAATATATTATTATTTTTGCCATATTTATTTTATAAATTTATTAACAAAAAATCACTGAATATTTTACATAGCTTTGCTAAAATTGTATGGTTGTTTATTATGACCCTATTCTACTATCTTTTTTATTTTTCTTTTCTTTTTAATAAGTAATACAAATAAAAAGCATATTATAAATAATTTCTATTAATATAATAATATATACATATATATATATATATATATATATATATATATATATATACATATATATATATATATATATATATATATATATATATATATATATATATATATATATATATATATATATATATATATATGAAAAGATTAAATAAAAAGATAGTAAAATAGGGTCATAATAAACAACCATACAATTTTTTAGCAAAGCATATGTAAAATATTCAGTGTTAATGTGTTTTATTGTTAATAAATTTATTAAATAAATATGGCAAAAATAATAAAATATTAACCACCTGCTACTTAAATTGCTTTTGCTTTAATTAGTCCATACTTTAATATTTTTAATATTATTATATCTTTGTAAGGCAGCGCTACTGATTAAATTACACTAGTCATAATGTGTTTGCGCTGTCCTATTGTCATTGTGATTAAAGATAATCTTCTGGGCGACGGCCAAAGCAAATGCCAACCTGGACTAATAAAGACCTTTCAGCTTCTTGAGTACAAACTATTCCAAAACCGAGGTGTTGAGTCAACTATTTAACTGAAATTAGAGCAAATAGAGAGATATCGAGAAGGTTAAAATACTAAAAAGTAATGGTAAAAAGTTTTTAAGAAATAATAGAAGCATTGCAAATCGTTTTTTAAAGTTTTTTTAATTAAATAATACTGGCAGCATGAAAACCATATTATAGGCAAAAAATACTGTTACTTTATTACTTTAAAGATACAAATTTAATACTCGTGTATAATTTACTTTCTTAATTATATTATAATATGTTTATTATTTAAAGCATTTTTTAATCATTAATTGGTAACTTTTCCGCTTTAATTAAAAATAGTATTAACCTTTTAAGTGAAATGCAACCCTATACAGGGTGTTTTCTAATTGAATGTAAATATTTAATGGGACTTTTTGGTCCATTTTAACAAGAAAACTTCGTATGAACGTATGTCCCAAACGTTTTAACTTTTAAGATACAGGATGGTAAATTTTTAAAAATAAATCATTTAATATTAATATCTGTAATACCACTTTAGATACTTTAATAAAATTTGGCATACATGTACTATGTATCCAAAGGCATTTTTAGTGTACCACATTTTTTTAAATTTCCACCAATGGCGTTCGTACGGAATTTGACCTACCTATTTTGGCAGACATTGATGGTACACCACTGACTTTTTTTAAAATACAAATTATTTTTAAAATCCCCAATTATTTCTAAGCAAAGTTGATCACTTGATTTTTAGAATGATGCACGGTTTTCGCTTAAAAAAATAAAACCGTTTCTTCTGCACGATCACAACAATATAGGTAAACAATATCACCATGCGGAGAAATATCCAGATTTAATTTTTCTAGATGAAAACCGTGCCTCGTACTAAAAAAATTTGGATATCAAACCTGTTCATATTTTTTTTAGTCCGACGCACGGTTTCACCTAAAAAAATAAATTTATATATTTCTCTGGTGATATTGTTTACCGATATTGTTATGATTATGCACAGAAACGGTTTTTATTTTTTTAATCAAAAACCGTGCATTGGATTGAAAAAAAAAGTAATAAACTTTGCTTAGAAATTATTGGGGATATTAAAAACATTTTTTATTTTAAAAGTGACGTACCATCTATTTCTGCCAAAATAGGCAGGTCAAATTCCGTACAAACGCCACTGGTGAAAAAAAAAAAATATGTGGTACACTAAAAAAACGCCTCTTGATACATATTAGGTACATGTATGCCAAATTTCATTAAAATATCTTAAGTGGTATTACAGATATTAATAATTAATTATTTATTTTTTAAAATTTTACCACCCTATATCTCAAAAGTTAAGACGTTTAGGAGATACGTTCATATAAAGTTTTTATCTTAAAATGGACCCAAAAATCGCCCCCTTAAATATTGACAGTTAATTAAAAAACACCCTCTATACTTGTTTAAATATTTTGATTTGCCTAAAACCGTCTTTTGAATTTTAAATGGTATATATTAAAATAAAATGTGGTTTAAAATGGGGGCAATATTAACGATTTTTCCGAAAATGTAGTATTTTACCGAAAAAGCAAAAACTAATAATTTATTTTAATAACACTAAATTCTTGGACTTTCATTGTCTTTATTTGTTAATTGTTAAACAACGTTTCGGTTAGTGATGTATCTGCAATCGTTTTTAAGTGATAACTGGTACTTAACAGTCAAACTAGTAAATACTTAAAACCAGAAAAATATGGATTATTATTTTATTAATGTCTTTTTTATTAGAAGTTGGCATCCGATTTTTTTTATTAGGTACAAAATAATTTAAATTTAAATATTTTACTTTTAAACCCTTTTTTTTGTGTTTTTAGTAATAAAATAAATTTAAAATGTCTAAGAAATTGAATTAGGGCAAATAATAAAATTTCCTGGACCACAAATATTTTATATTTTTTTAATATACAAAAAGTGAACTGATAAGCATCTCCTGCCGTCTTTAGGTAAATTGCTTGGACAGCCTTGACGGGACTGAAAAATAAAATGGGTAAAATATCTAAGAACCCGAACCCCACGGTACCTAGTACTTTGGTAAGCCTTCGAGGCTGTCATAAAGATAAAACCATACAAAATGGGTCAAAGAGTATTTACGATTAAATAAACTGAGGTACAAAAGTAATGGATACGATCATGCTCTGAACCCATGGAAATACTTAGGTTTTAAGCTAACATTACATTTGGTTAAAAGTTATTCCCTGACTAATAGCTAAAAGTAAATTGCTACAACTTCAAGGATTTTGATTAATAAATGTTGTTTTGTGATATCCCATGTTCCACATGTAATTGGTTGCACCAGCTTTTTAGAATTTTGTTCTTACTGTAGATTTTCTTTTTTGATCCGTAGTTTTATTGGTCGCTTAGTTTTTTCTTCGTATGAGTTGTTACCACTGAAGTATTAATGAAGAACCCCCAATTGTGGTCTATTGCCCTGTTTAAATAAAACGTCTTTCTTTTTAAAAATAAAATGCCATACACTAAATGTGGTTAATTGCCACCTTCCAATCATTTTTAAAGCTTTTTTTAATAAAACACTTCCATATTTTTACATAGAAGTTTAGAAGTTAATCCCTCAGTTCTATTTTCTTTTATTTACAATTTGCTCAAAGCCTATTTAATTTTAAAAAATAATAAGAATTTTATTTTTAAACTCAATATTAATGTTGCAACCTAAACGTAGGAGAAACTAGATTATTATGAAGTCTAAATTAGAAACATCAGAGGTGCACAATACAGAGTTGGTTAAATAAATTACCAGTGATCATGTAGGGCTTATTAGTATTACATAAGGTCTAATTAATATTCTAGCAAAACATCTTTAGATATAAGGAATATCGGAAAAAATATATTGTTAGTTTATGACCTAAAAAACTTCATGCCCTAACCGCATGGTCGCATGCATCGCTTTCATGTCTCAGTGCATTTAGTGTCTGTATAAATACACTTGTAAACTAAACCTATTTTATATTCACATAAATACGACTGGTGAAACCCACCACTAAGGAATTTTGGTACCCTACATACATTAAGACAATTGAAGCCCAAAAAACGTCTTTTATTTTGCAACATTATTACCTGTGAGCTTTATGTCAACAGAGAATTCTCGATACACAGTTGTTTTAATAGTTTAGTTTTAAATTTAATTTAAGTTAAGAAATAAATGCATGTTTTTTAAACAGGTTATTTAAATTTTACGATCTTAACAAATATATGTTTTAGCAATATTAAATTTAATAACCATTTAAATTAACATATTTTTCTTTAACCTTCTTATGAATTTTTTGTATTAATTAGGGTCCTATTTAAATTTTGGTTTAAAACAAGTTTATCTATATTTTATATTTAAACATGTTTTAATAAGAGGGAAAAAAATATGTTAAGTGTGTGTTTAGCATTTTAAATAAAAAAACATTTTATAATAATAATTTATAATATGGTTTACAAAAAGTTTTTCTTCGAATATATTTTTTATTTTTAACACGATTTTTAAAAATTAAAATAATGTTCTTTTGCATTAGTGCTTTTTTAATAGAAGGGATTGGTTTTAAAATTTTAAATTTTTAACATGAAAATAATTAGTTTTTGGGAATTATACCAGCATCCGCAATTTATACCATAAATTTAACAGTTTCGAAAGTTGCCTGTCCAAACAACATCTTTTTCCCACAAAACGTTTAATACTTTTTTGACCAAATTATCTTATTGGTCGTTCGCTTTCGCTTTTGGGATGGAGCACGAAGGGTGTGATCCACGTTCAGAAGCTTGCCGTCCCTTTTTCCCGTGGTCGGGAAATCAATTTCCTCTTCAAAGTCGAAGTAATGACACTAAAAAATATAGTAACTTTAAATTTTCCCAAAGAAAATGCTTTATGGAAATAGGAAAATTTATATAGGACCAAAAGAAGGGGTAAAAGGACATAATCTTACTTCAAAAATATACACATTAAATAGGTTATGTCTTGATAAATCAGGGCCGAATAGCGTCCGGTATCAATAGCTCCTATACCAATTATGTTAGAAGTTTTATTTGAACGAGATCTATACAAATAATAATTATAGTCTAGTCAAACCTTGACATTAAAAAGTTTTTACTTATTTTGTACATGCTGTCTAAAATATGGTTTTAAATATGACAAGTTTAAAGCCAGATTTCTAAAGATTTTTTAAAAAAATCACCCTGTAGAATATTTAACTTTTTAATAAAGAATTTAAATACAAAATTTCTTTACTACACGTGTAAAAAATTTGAACCGCCATCAAGATACTTACTAAAAACTACAAATATGCCCTTTTTTTTTAATAAAATATAAAAAAAAGTACACAGTAATGGAAAAAAACCAATGAGTATTTAACTAATAATATTACCAGTAAATAATTTATCTTAAAGAATGGCTTTTATGTCGTTTCAAGGCATCTTTTATTCTTGCTTAAAAGGGCCCTTTTTTACATCTTGGAGAATTGGGGTTTTAAATTTTTTACAAACGCTTTGATTATTCTTAGCCGCATGTTCTGCTTAGTTCCATTTTAAAAAGGTTTTTTTACAGACTGGGCGGGAGATCCGTCTTTAGGTAACCACATATTTTGTCCCTGATGTTTTTTAAATTTAAAAAAAACACATGGTTGATTCGTCTGTTAAAAATTAAAAAGCATAGACCGGTAAGGTGAGGGTTGTAAAAGTAAGGGCCTTCTACATGTTCTCCAATAATTCCCCACCAAAACTTATTGACCAACGACGTTGGTATCCTTTTGTCGTGTGATACTTGGTTTTTTTGTAGCATAATAGTTAGTGTTGTAAATGCAAATATTTTCAATGTATTTTCATGCAAATGGAAATATTTTAAATTTCCGAACGTCTCAGAAATATTGGAAATTTAGAAAATTTTTTTCCGATTTTTATATATTTATTTCTTTTTGCAGTAAAAATTTCTCAAAAAAAAGAATTTTCAAAAGTACTATTATACGATCACGAATAATAAACTCGATTTCGGGAATTCACCGATTGTTGCTTGTTGGCTATTGCTTGCTTTAGAAGTTAAATTGCACTAGAAGACGATATTGATGCTGAATACAATATTCAAGGTGTGGATGATATCAAAGATATGCCTCGGGATCAAGTTACAGAAATTTTACTGTTCTTTGTTTTTTTTAATACTTAAATTTTTATTTATATTTTTGGGTTTTTTTGGTTTTTTTATTTTGAATGACAATTTCACCATGTATAAATAACCCTATTTTATATGTCAAAATCAAAATTTGCCATCGGAAAAAAAAGGAAAAAGTTACTAAAAAAAAATCGGTAAGTTTACTGTTCTATCAATCGTTTGTCCATTGATACCTCAGTGGGCCATATTTTATATTATTGATTTATTATTATTTTGCTTTAACTTTGTTTTATTGGGTAATTGTCTTACTTAATACCATTCGATTAGATTTTGAACCAGGGTTTGGTTTTAAATCTTTGGAAGTTTAACCGTTTCTTAAAATCACTTGGGTACGCCCCGTAAATACTGGCCAAATCTGACCATTTATGGTACTACCTATGATATATGTTTATTTTTTTGAGTTGCAATATTTTTTAAATATTTTCATATATTTTCAAAGTTTCCTAATATATAATCGGAAATATTTCTAAATATATAGTTCCGAAAATTTTTCATCACTAATAATAGTGAAAAGTATGCTTATTGACGCATCCATTTTTGTAAAATGTGGCTTCATCAGGAAATAAAACATTCAAAATGAATCATGAATTTCTTTGAAAGTGGAATCGAGTCTACTTACAAAACTTAACTTTACACTGAAAGTCATCTTTTGAGCCTGGTGCAGTTGAATATGGTATACATGAAAATGATAAATTTTGAAAATTCTTTTAATTGACCTTTTACCTATTCCCAAATTCTAGCCATTTTTTAAACCTACCTTTTTTTTCTCCCTTCCTGTTTTAAAAAAAAGCTCGAGCAGCTGTTGCTTTTTTCATATGATCATATCTATTTTTTCGCATTTTGTAAAAAATTAAAAAAAACGTTCATTACGAACATTGCTATGGAATAAAAAAACTGTCATTTAATCCGCATTTAAACGTCACATTCGCGTCTCATTTTCTTTGCTCTTTTGGGTGTTTTCGAGCGATTTTTTGCGGTTTTGGCCGGGAAAGGCCCTTTAAAAGTTAAATTCAAGGTGGAACTTCTAATTAGTGAGGACTGCTTAAAATAAAGGTGTTTCTTTCTTGTTAAATTTGTTTTTATGAAGTAAAGGTTGCAAATGTTGTTAAATGGTCTATTACTGTATAATTTAAAATCATGCATGTGCATTACTGTAAACATGCAAAAAGTATGTTACCCTATGTATTTCATTAGCATAATTTTAAAATTATTTGTTAATGAACTTTGTTGTTTTTCCCGGGCTGGCTACTTTTTTAATTATTTACTAGTGAAATGGGTATATTTGTGGTTTTTTGGAAATATTTTGAAACGATGCAAAATTTCAATACACTTCAAAATGAAGAAATTTAATTCGTATTTTAAATTCTGCATTGATGTTAAAAAATACTTTAAAAAAAAATAATAAAATATTAATTGAAAAGAGCCTTTAAAACCAAATTTTTGATAAACAAAAATTTTTATTTTTTTAAAATTTTTTGTTGTAAACTTTTTTGGAAAATAAATAAAATTTCATAAAGAAAAAAAACACAAAAAAGAAAAAAAATGTAAAAAAAATACAGGGTGTCCTTTAAAAAAAAAATATTTTTTATGTCGACATACTTCTTGGACCATCTTGTATATAAGAAAATTTTTTCCCCCGAATACAGTCATATGAAGTATAAGTCGGGAAAAAAAAATTTCCCTAACCTTTTTGGAAATAATCTATTGTAGTCCAATTTTTAAGAAAAAAAGGTCATTTTTGTGTTAATGTTAACAGATATCTGATCCCCATGACTTTCGGAATAACCTGTAGATAAATAAAAAAAAAAATCCAAACAATTCTTTTCCAGGTTTTTTTTAAACAGTAATTATAAAAGGCCTTTTTTTCTTTTTTGTTACATATAAAAAAAAGTACTGGCTATATCATTTCTAAAAAAGACCGTTTGTGGAAGCAAAAGGAGAGGGGCTGGTGCACGACGCCTAGGTTCACAAGTTTTTTTAGAATGTTCTTCAAACTTATATGAATATGTGAGTTACAAAATTTGTAGCTTTTAATCTCAACTTAAAAAAAACCGTTTTAAAAATTTAAATCGGACCATTTGCCTAATATTCACGGCACTTGCAAGATAAGGGCCTAATTTTTATCTTTCGGCAGCAAAAAGATATATTATTGACTATCATTTCTTTAAAAATCGGTTCTTAATATTGAAAAGAAACGTATTGAATTTTAAAAAAAGGTCTTTTTTAAGCGTTTTCGTTTTTTTCTCGGTAAAAAATGGTCGGATCGGGATTTTTCAAAAACCATTCTTTGTCTTTTGTAAGTAACTTTTTGTTATATTAAAAAAAAAACAAAAATAATATTATAAAATAATTATTGTTTAAAAAATTACCGGAAGAAAATTGGTTGGATTTTTGATTTTAGTAATCTACAGATTATTTCGAAAGTCATGGCGCAGTCAGACATCTGTTAACAAAAATTACAAAAAAAATCTATAATGATTGGACTATTGATACCTGGTATAAAATACTGTTACTTGTAACCTAATTTAAATTTAATTTAACGATGCTGATTTTATCGGTTTATTTTAATATACATAGTAACGAAGCAGTAGAGTTATTACAAAAAATATCTTGAAATCAATATAAATCAAAATGCGATCGACAAATTGATGTAAAAAAAGTTTATCTAAATTATGAATAAAAGAAAAGTTGCTAATCTTTCTTTAAACCAGAAAAAGTAGTGGTAAAGATTCTGTATAAAATGCGACATTTCTCTATAACAATAGTCTATTTTATGAAAAGCCATCAAAATATTATTAAACTATTTCTCGGTTATATTTATTTTTTATTTTTTTAGTTTTTGTTTCACTAAGTTATCTTATTTGTAAAAATGTGTACGTATTTTTATTTATTTGTTTAATTTTAATTCTCTAAACATATCGTTACTCGTTACATTATTTCCATGTCACCGAATAGTCTAATGAACTTGATACGCTTACTTAAGGTATTTATCCACAATAAAATAATTTAATTATTCTTTTTATAATTCTTACCTCAATATTTTTGTCATTTAACAATGTAATTTTATCCCACTTTTTTATAAAAAAAATAAATTAATTTTCCTTCTTGTAGACAATCCCTTTGAAAATATCTATTTTTTTTAAAAGGGTTTTTAAAAAAATAAATAATTTTGAATATATACTGCCTGCTTAATGTTGGCATTTCTAAAATTAGTTTTAAATAAGCAGAGTAGGGAAATTTTTTTTATAAAAAAGGGGCTTTTTTGATTAGGTATTCAATAATTTAAAAATGGATCATATACAATGGTGGGTTAATTATGGTTACTTCATATAGGTACCTGTCTATCTATGTTGTATTCTGTATCTACAACGCAACCAGTAATGTTGGCGGCAAATATAAATTTTAAATATAAGTATTTATTTACTTTTTTACAAAGTAGCACAAAATCTATTTTATCATACTGTATTCTTTAAGTAATAGAAAAAAGAAATTTGCCTTTTTGTGGGCTTAGATAACTGTCACAGTTTAAACGCATTTTATTTTGCTTAATTTAGACTAATAATATTGATATCATATTGTACCAAAAATAAAACTCTTTCGAATTACCCGTAATTTAAATTTTTTAAACTTATCACCATAATTAGCTACTTAAGGTGTAACTAAAGTAAATATCAACTTTATTTTTTTTTGGAGTACTAGAGACTACAGAGTAAGAAGACATATTAGTGGAGTAACTAAAACGAACTAATAACAAAACAAATACTTAGTTAATACTTTTATTAATAACCGATTGGTTTAATATTTTGGTATTAAAGATATTAAATTTAAAAACAAAAAAATAGGGTTAATTTTAAAAGGTTAATTGGCAATAATGTTTTTTTTTTAAAAAATGATTAAAAAACGTTTGATTTTAAATTATACTTTTGTAAAAAGTACTTCATTTTTAAATATCTTTATAGGCGTCAAGGCTTTGTTACAAAATTTGGATGGGGGGTTTTTTTATGGGGAATTGAACAAATATCGACAGTGGCCGATTTCCATTTGGGTGGTAATAATTTTGCTAGTTTAACGAAAAGTCCTATTTATTTTTATTGTTTTTAATTGAGACTGTTAAATTATTAATTCCAATTTTTTTAAATTTTATCTCTACTGGTTACTGAGATAAAAAAACGTTATTTTCAAAAAACTTATGACAACGTTTAATTTTAAAAACCGCAGAGCGGGATTACCAAATTTGTTACCTGAAATTTTTTGGGTACAGAATTGAATGATATCCACAGGTTTTTTTTTTTCAGTTTTGCGCTCACTTACTCATTGTCTTCTGTTAAATAAAATGCCACATTTATTTTTTTTACAATTAAGTTTGCGAGCCAAATTTGGTAAGATTTCAAATTTGTAACCTTCCATCTCTACTAGTTGCTGAGATATGACAAAATGACATTTTCTTAAAAAAGTTCCACAACGCCTAAATATCTTTGAAATCGCTAAAGATACGTTAATTAGGTATCTCATGGGCTGGCGCAGTTGCAAAATTTTAACCGATCCCAAAACTTCTTTTGCCCTGCCGCATTGTTAGCTAAAAATAGAATGCAAAAAAATGCGGTTTTTTTATCTTAGCAACTAGTTAAGAAAGGGTTTTAGAAATTTAATATTTCAAAAAATTTTGGGGCCCCCCATGTCAATGCAAAAAAAATGAGACATTTGCTTTAAGATAAAAAAAACATTACCTGTAGCGAAAAACAAGAAACCTCGCAACAGTACCGATTACACTGTTCCATTCCTCATACCTATTTTTGAAGATTTTTACAAAGTGGAGTACATTTTACTAACCCAGTTTTTTTTAGCGCTATTTAAAAGAATAGGCAAAAGCAAAAATTATCGGTTTTAATTTTCATAAATTTAAAAAAAGGACAAGTAAAAAATAAAATAATTATAACAGCAGAGATCGATATTTCCATACCTAGTAAAATTTTAAACATAATTTTGTTCCTCTTATGTAAATATATATATACAGTATGTCCAGAAAGGTGTTGAAGAAAAACTTTTTATTTTTTATTTTATCGAAAAAACCCTTTGATAAAAAAATTTTTCCTTTAAAATAGAAAAAACATATTTTTATGTTCAGAAAATTAAAAAATAAAATGGTAAAGATAAAGGCATTTATGTGGAAAATATGGAAATAAGTTCTGGGAAAAGTTTTTCTTAAAAAATCGCTTAAACCCACTCGAAAAAAGGCTTTCTTTTTTTTATTTTAATAAAATTTATTTTAATATTAGTTTTAAATTTTTTATCAATTTATGATCAAATTTTGTGTTAAGAAGATTTAAAGCGAGATGTGCGGGAATGAATTATAAAAGGAAGTGTCAATAAAGCTTGTCACCATCAAGCCTACTAGTACAAAACTTTGAATTAGTTAATTGATAAGAAATTTTTAAAACAAATAAATGGGGGATTTTTTTTTAAAAAATTTGGGATTAGAGACAGCCTTTTTCGTTTAAACAACTTTTTTTAGAACTTTTCCATATTTTGCAAAAAAATGCATTTTCTTGTACCATTTTGTTTTTTTTAATTTTCTGAACACCCGTATAAAAATTTAAATGTTTTTATCCCCCTTTTATTAAGAAGTAGCAAAAAAATTTTAAAGTAACTTTTTTTTTGATAAAATTAAAAATAAAGAAGCCTTTTTTT
>JAHBCN010018505.1:0-16990 GCA_019359885.1 Listronotus oregonensis
AAATTTTCTGCTGCTCTGCCTTGTGTATCATTTTTTGTGGAGCCTAGCCAATCCTTATTATGAACATTAAAATCTCCGAGGACGATTACTTCGGCCAATGGAAACTGGGAAATAATATTGTCGATCTTTATTGAAGGAAATCAAAAAACTCGTTGTAGGAATTGTCAGACGGGGACCGGTATATACAGCAGATGAATTTAGTAGAAGATCTGAAAGTAAGTTTAAGCCAAAGTAGCCAAAAAAGTATAAATTATAGTGTGAAAAATGAGGCAAAATAATAAATCAAACTGTATATTTTTAATATGTGTTTGCTAACGACAAAGAGAGTACTACTTCTACAGTAGAGGTTACGAAGTTAATATAAAAGTAATAAAACAAAATATATCGCTCCAAAACATCACACAAAATAAAACTCGAAACAGTAAATATAAAATTAACATAAATTTTTAAAATGGCTTAAAACAAAATCATCAAATGAAAAGTGTTGCCTATGATTTATTAATGGTTGAGCTAGTGTTTTGACAATATCAGATATGTCAACATGAGAAATATCATCTTGTTGCGGAAATACGAAATGATTTCCTGTCTTTCTTAGAAATTTAACTAAGAATTCATCCTCGCTAATCGATAAAACGATTCCAACATAGTGTTTTTCGCTTTTTTAGTTAGGAATTTGACGATTACAAAATCATTTATATTAGTATTTTTTTGTACATAAAGATCAATGGGCAAGCTGTCATCTGATTCGATTCCAATTCCGATTGAGATTCCGAAGAGGTATAGATGTCAGATACCTAGAAGCTTTGGATGGTTGTTGGTATCTTGAAGCAGCGTTAAGGAATATAAGAGCTAAGATAAAGCTAATAAGGCAAAAAAAACTAAAAAAGGATACTGCGAAGAACATTTGATGCCAAAATAGAAATTTGACCTAAAGTATAATGTCCACATATTTCTTGAGGACCACACTTGCTAAATAAGAAACCATTAATTGAAACATCACTTTATTGCGATACTGAGTAGAAGGTCCATCACTTACCAAATATAAGGTTTTTATCTTCGGTGCCATTTTTTTTTATTAAAGTAATTAGAGGCTTTATATGCAAACAAATTCCGCAGGGTTGTGTCGAATGCTTTCGGACAAGGTGCAGAAGCAAAGGGACTTTATTTTGTTTTCAGGTATATTCTTATAATAAAAAACTGATGTGTAAAGGCTAATTTGAGGTTTAGACCCTCCAAAATGAGCTGATTGGATCTCTTGGCCATATTTACGGTTGTAACTTTCTGAGAAGTCAACATGTAGCAGACCTTCTATTTCAGAGAGACGTTCCTTTGTTTGGCGTATAACCTTAAACTGATGAGTCATGTTATTAATATGTTTCATGTAGTCATAACTTGAGTTCATAAATGTGTCCTTTAATTTGGCTTTTGAACACAGCATTTTTTGTTTTACCGTCTTACTGCTTATTTTTTTCTTATCTTTAACTGTTATTTCCACTATCTGTGTTAACCATTTTTCAACTGAAGTCATATCATCATCATTGAAATGAAGAAAATTGATTTTTTTACCAGGGTAACGGGTACAGTTATTGGCCACTTAACGATTTTAAAATCTTATTTTTGTTTTTATTTTAGGATTTTCAAATTAAAAAAGAAGCTGTATTTTTTTCTAAATTATTAATACCTTTCAATATTTAAAACGACATTTTATTTTACATTTTCAGTTCTCTAAATGATTTTAAAATACAACATTTGAAAAACATACAAAAAATACAGTTATTGGCCACAATATTACAGTTATTGGCATAGCGATACACAGTAATTGGCCACCTTAAAAATGTAGAGGTTTATTGATGCAAAATTATGTTTTTTTAGTTTTGCAGTTACTGCACACAAAAGTATCGTGATTTTCTGGTTGTCGAGGTTTTTCCACACAGGTAAGATGATAGGTTCTGAGGCAAAATTGGCATCTGACCCCTACTCGTAAATAAGAAATATTCATAATACAATCATAGCAAAGGCCGCTGGAAACTCTATTTTGTGTGAATACATTTTTGTTATTGTCTAACGGCACTATAACATCAGAAATAATAAACACCTTAGATTTAGGCGCATCATTTTCTCTGTCAAAAGTAGTTTTTGGTTGAACAGGAATTTCTTTTAAGGCGTTTGGCATAGCGATGGCGATTGAAGACTATTAGCAAATTCGTGTTTTAAGTCTGAATTCATGCATTTCACATTATTATTATTGTTATTATTACATTCATTATTAGTAATAATCTCAATATTATTGATATTTTCAGGGCTTATGATATTATGCGAAACTTCTTTAAATTCAGTTTTTTGGGACGAGTATTTTTCTGGGTCTATTTCATTGGTTTGATTATCAGAAGGGTTATGAAGGTATTCTCCACTTGATGAACTATTTGAAGAGTAACTTTTTTTAACTTCCATCCCTTTGACAGGGATATTTTGTGGAAGATGTACTTTTAGTCCTCTTTGTAAAACTGTTGCTTCAATTTCATTTCCTTTTGTTACTAATTTTGCTTCGTCTACTTTCTTCAGATATTTTGTTCTATTATTATTATCTTTACGTGGCTTCAGTTTTGCTTTGCTGCTTTTCTGTAAAATTGCTTTCTTGTTCTTATTATCTATTCTCTTTCGCTTCCTTTCTTCTTTCAACTTTTCTTGCTCTATTTTCTTGTATTTTACGTTTTTCTGCATTTTGCCTATCTGAAGAAGTAAGCACAAACGGTAATTTTTCAGTTTGTTTTTACCTTTACGTTCAGGAGTTTTTGGCCAAAAAAAGAACTTTTCAATAGATGAATTTTCTCCCTGATGCGTATTTTCGGATTCGTTAGTATTTTGTGCATTATTAGGCTGATCAACAAATTCCACTTGAATCGAAGACGTAATGTAGGAAGTAGAGGGCACATCAAGTAGATTATTCTCCAAGACAAAAGGAATATCTGTTATATCGTAAGTGGTTAATTTATCTAAATTAGTTGTATTGTTGGATAGGGAGGATATATCAGCTATTATATTATGCTCCGTTACAGCGGGAACTTCTATTTCAGATGGGGTTAGCTGTTCTGAAGTAGTTGTGATATCAGATGTAGAAGAGATATCAAGGTTATTATTTTCTGTTAATGCGGGAATGTCTGCCATGTCATGTGTTAGATCGTCTGACGTAGTGAGAATAGAATCAGATTTTGTTATGCCTGACTTATTTTTAAATAACTTAAATATATTATATATTATCTCTGCGTCTTTATTTAGATCTTTACATTCACCATTTTGAAACATGTTTATATTCGCAGTACCAACTAGTCTTTTAAAATCGCCATAGGTTATAGTTTCTTCTTCAGAAATATTTTCTGTAATTCTATTGCTGTTCTTTCCTAAACATTTAGAGTAATCAATTGCCGAAGGGTTCCATGGATATAGCCCAGTTGCTTTAAAACCATTGGTTATACATGCTGACTTTAACGTACTAATAGCCGTATTTAATATTATTGCAAAGTTTTCCTTCGTAACTATAGAATTTGGATTTTCCCTTCTAAAGTTTAGAACGGCTCTATTCCATCCAATTTTCAAGGGTTTAAAAGCCGCAACATCTGCTGGTTGCATAAGTCTCGTCGCGTTTGGATACAGCGCCACTGATATTATGTTTAACTTTAAACACAATTCTGTAGTTTGGAGAGTTAAATGGGTTTTATGCCCGTCGACAAATAATATTATGGGAAATTTAGTATTTTTAGCCAGTAAATGTTTGTAAAAGACGTTTCCTATATATTCATAAAAAGTCTAATTTTTCATCTAACCTGAGTCGCTGCAACCGATTCCCCACCCCGCAGGTACAGACTTTGCAACATCTGACGGTAATCTTTTATATGGATAAATTACCATTGGCGGTGTTATGTCGCCAGATGCTGCAAATGTAAACATTACTGTTAAATTAGCTTTCGAGTGATGTTCAATCTCGTACACATGTTTGCTTCCCCTCACAGCTAAAACTCTCTTGTTTTTCGGACATAAAAGGAAACATGTCTCATCACCGTTGAAAATACGTGACGGATCTTGAAGAATGTCACTATAACCTTTTTGATTCAAATAATTTTCCACTCCACTAAACCATTTTCGAATGTCATTTTCAGAAATGTTGGAGCTTGCCGCAGTAATAGCTTCTGGGGTCCTTAGCGCTAATTCTGGATTTCGTTTTAAAAAGGATCTGTACCATCCCCTTCCCGGCATATTGTGTGCAAATGGATTCTCGCGGGGATTAGCATCCAAAAATCCTTTGACCGACTCCTGGATATCTTCTACTCTCAGTGGCAAGCCTTTTTTCTGACATGAAAAAATCCAGTCCTTAAGTCGATTCTCCTCCTCAAATGACAGAATGGGGTTTGGTCCACGAGTGGTTTTATTTCGAAACTTGTCACTCACCCTAAATTGTAGAGTAGCTCGAGGAACATTGAACTGCGCGGCGGCTTTTCTTTGACTCATACCATTGTCAACTGCTTCAAGAGCTTTATGTATATCAGATTCCGTGTATTTATTATTGTGCACGTGCGTTTGACCTTTTTTGCGTTAGGCATTATGAATCTGAAACAATAGACTTGTGGATAAACGAAAGAAAGGCAATATTGCTTCAAAAATGTCAAGAGTATAGATATTGGCCACCCTAAAAGACAGTTATTGGCCATGCCGGCCAATAACTGTGCAGGGGACAAATTATCGTTACAGTTATTAGCCACTCAAAATTACCGCCAAAAATTCTAACCTAGCAATTAAAACATTTAGATAAGTGTAAAATAATACAATAAGATGCCCTAAAACAAACATTTGTTGTGATACAATAAAAAACTAAAGCATAACTACTTACCATAAAGACACCGATTCTTAAGAATTTCGTAGTATTTCACTATGAACTGAAGAAGTCTAGAGCGCACAAAATGACACCTGCTACAACTTTTGTATGTTCCTGACTGGAAATGTCGGTTGGAGAGAAGCTAAAAACAATGTTGCCGGACTTTAATATAAAACGTGGCAATTCGGTTTTACCTCCAGAACTCTTAATAATTTAGAATTAATCTTAAAGTGGCCATTAACTAGTACCTGGCCAATAACTGTACCCGTTACCCCACTACATTGCTTGCAGATTTTCTCTAGGCACTCTTCTTTAAGTGGCTCACCAACAGCTTGTGGACAACATAGAGCTTTTATTATTTAATGTGGCAAGCTTTCTTCAATCATGTTACTTCTCTTAAGGGCCGATATTAAATGTGCCATGTTGATATGGATTTTACACCAGCAAGTATTTCTCATTTTAGTTGTGGGGATCACGACCCAAAATGGACGATTTTTACAAAATTGTTGGTAAGTTATTTTAGCATTAAAAATTGCTTTAAATTTTGCATATATATTCTTCAAACTATCATTGAGTAGTCTTATTTGTTTCTTTTGTTTATGTCTGATAATTGTTTCTTTTTTTCCTGCTGTTAACCTACTGTTTTCGTCGCGCTCTAAAAAGTTAACAACCATTTTCTTTAAATTATCGGATCGTAATTTCTTAAGGCGTCTAACTTTTTCCTGATTTCAAAATTGTTTAAAAGAAGTCATCGATCTTATTTTAGACCAGTATTTATACTTCTGAATAAGGCGTCCATTTATTAGATTAGCTAACTTTCTTTTATTATCATGACTTTTTTGGCTTACAAAATTTTCTTTTATTTGTCTTGCCAACACCTCTCCAAAATGCAGCTTCTTTTTAACTACGTCTGTTACTGTGGCATTCTGAAGAAATTCTGTAACAGTTTTGGATGGAGTGTCTTTGGTTTTTTCAGTCTTTGCTTTATTTTGACTAATACGTACTCTTAACTGATTAATAAGTCGTTGTTGTTGAAGCACTTTGTCTTTCAATTTACTGTTCTCATCCTGAAGTTTGAGACGGTTATTTCTAGCAATTCTTTTCCCTACCGAAATTCGGCTTCTTGAACTATGGGGTGTTTCATTTGTGGTACCTACATCTAGATCCTGACATTTTCTTACCCCAGATCGAGTGCTTCTTGCAGAAGTGGTAGAGGGCACCTCAGGTGAATTCAAGGGTGGAATCTTCAAATCATTATATGCCAATACAACACTAGCCGCAGGACTTTCTGGGGGCTCCCTTCAATGAAGTCATTAGCTTGTTTTTGCATTTTCTTCTTATCGCGGTACTTTTTAGATCGTAGCTTCCAGTTTTTCCTTACTACCCTTTGGTCCCTTGAACTTAAATCATTTATGCTTTTAACATCCCCCTTTTCTTTCCTTTTCTTGTATTGGGCCCTTCGTTTTCTATTTAAATCTTCATGTTTTTCAGGATCATCATATATTTTCGCTCTGGCCTTCTGCATGGACAGTCTTTTTTGCTGTCTTCTTTTTTCAATTTTTTGTTCTTTTGTTAAAATCTTTGCCATATTACTAGCTAAAATAAAAAGTGTTCTATAGCAACCCCCAAAGATTTATTAGGCTGACAATTATCACTTGTGTGGACAGCCATCACTGGTGTGGACAATGGTTGACCACACCAGTGACGTCCACACTAGTGATGGTTTTAAAGTTTTATATTAATTTTAGACAACTTAACAAAAGTAGGGCAACCAAACTTTGGCTCAAGGACGTGACCCTCATAATGCAATCTAAATTGCTTTTTAACACAAAAAAAAACATTCTTTTACCTTTTTTGTATGGTCACACGAATGATGCAATCACCTTAGCACTTTACAGACACTTGCAATATTTCTCCATAAGGTCTCAAATACAACTGAATGAAAATATCTTGGCCGGTTTTCCAGCATGCCTCTACCCCCACCTGCGAAGGCCGTTATGGTTCTTTACATTGTTGTCGGATTTTCCGCAGTTCTATCAATAATTTATTATGTCCACACAAGTGACGCGTATATAAATTACTCATATTGATACAGTTTTTTAATTTATATTTTTTAATAAATCAAGATACATATCTTTTCCCTTCATAGTTTTTGAGTTTTTTATCCGTTACCAGCACTTTTGTTTAGAAGGTAATATTAATTGTCTTAAGTAATACCAAATCTTCTCAATCTACTCAATTATGGTCCACACTATGTGACGAATCACATCGTGTGGGCAGAAAAAACCACCTTAAATAATTTTTTAAAACTATTTTTGTTGTAACAGGTTCTTTGTTAAATGGTATTTGCTACATTGTTAAAAGGTTTTATTTCAAAAAATTAAACTTTGCAAAGTAATTTAGGATTACACCGAATATGACCATTTTAGAAGAACAACCCATACCAGGGTCCCCAATAAAAATATTAATAATATGTTTTAATTATTTAAAACTGTATACAGAATGTTTATAAAAAGCGTTGTAGCAAGAAATTTTAACCTGCCTAATATTATGACTCGAGTGGAAAATTTACTCTAAGAGTTGTAATATCGGACTGTTTCCAGCCAGTTAAAAACGGGAGAAAAAATTATGTTACAACACATTTCAATGGTTTGAATGACTGCTAAACTACTACAATTGAGGTAAATATATTCATATACGAATTGTGCGCAACCTAATTTTTAACTCAATTCTCCTATATATTTTTAGTCAAGTTTATCAATATCTTTTAAGAATTAACCATGTATATTTTTATACAAGTTTATCACTATCTTTTAGATTCACTGTGTATGTTTTAGTACTAACTTTGTTCGAAACTGATTGACGACTGTTTGGATCTGATACACCCTGTTCCTTGAAGACCCTGTTCAAGGAACCGCTACCTGTTCGACGAACCGCTCTGTTCAAGGAACCGCTATCTGTTCAAGGAACCGCTACCTGTTGATCGAACCGCCCTGTTCAAGGAACCGCCCTGTTCGAGAACCGCTACCCTGTTGGACTAACGGCCCTGTTGAGCCTCTATAACAACTGTAGACGACGTCTACAGTTGTTATAGACTTGGTAAGTGTCCTATTACTCCGCTGAAACATTACCATGATTCTAGTTATTATTTTTTTTGGTGCAAATAAGTGTTTTGCGGTATTAGTCTAATAATAATTATCCAAAATGTTATTAGTATTTTGCTAGTTTCTACCTAAAGGTTGTGTATGAACGATTAGGCGCAAGCAATGTACTGCTATCCACCCTGAATATTATTTTAACTTTTTTGTTCTGACATAAAAAGGCCTGTTTTTGATCTGATACACACTGTTAAAGGAACAGCCTTCTGTTGATCGATGCGTAAACTACGTTCGACGAACGGCCCTGTTGAGCCTCTATTACAACTGTACTTGCTGACAAATGGATCGACGAATTGCAAATTTGTTAAGTGACATATTACTCCGTTGATGCTCGAAACGTTGCTATGACTGATTAATTCCTCCACTATATTCAGGTTAAACCATTATAGGCTTCGAACGTCCTTATTAAAGATTTTAGAGCTGGGGAGCGAAGTGGTAATCCCTGCTTACAAAACAGGTAGGTTTTGGCTGAGAATCAGCTTTATACAGTTTGAAAATGCCCATTTGGTTATATAAATTATATATATTTAATAATAAGTGTCTGCGAGGTGGAGGTTAATCGTTTACAACAACAACAACGCCCCTAATACTAAAGCCGCAATGATCAATCTGGGGTGCCATACTAATCGCTAATTGATATTTTTCTCTCTCAACTTATTTTAAACAGCTGTAACGCCTTTATGATGGCGTCATGCGGTTTTCGCTATTCGATAGGTATGACGTTACGCTAATTTTAAATCGCTATGATCATCATCATCATCAGGGTTAAATAAGTCGATAGCGCCCGAACGGTATGACTTAAATTTCTCTTTTTGCTCTTGTACATATTTAATAGATATACTATTTTTAATAACCTTAATCGAAATGCATAAGTAAAACGGTTTGGGCTATAAATATTAAATTTTAAATAACATGTGCTTTATAATATTAAACTCAATATTATAACCAGCATCATCGTCGGGGTTAAATTCGCTGCCTAGCGCTATCCATTATATACTTGATTAGGCTACGTATACGGAAAAATTCGACAGCCGCCATATTTTCCTGGTTCGAGCCCCGACATAGACTTTTTATTTAATTATTTACAACTCTTCTACTATACATCTGTTTCACATTAATATTTAATATACCTCTGTCCGCAAGGTTTAGGCGTAGGCCCCACATAATATGTCATAGAAACTATTCCTGGTTCGAGTCCCTACACAGACTTTTTTTTATTTAAATATTTACAACGGAGCGCTGATGACGTCACAACGATCTAATACATGAATAGGCTTTGACATTGACAGGTGACGTTTGACAGTTGACAGGTGATGGTCGACATTTGACAGTTGACAGCTGACGCATGCGCAATACCTTAAAATATAGCTAGCCTACGTTTCTAAATAGTGATGTCATGGACCGGAAGTGTCTGTCGGTCTACAGTGACGCCATGCCTACTTTTGAAACTTATACGGTGGGCTTATGGGACCTTCAGATTTATTTGGTACATCCTCTAATACCTCCGAAATATCCATTATTGATGTTTCAGTATAAGCCGGTAATACCAAAGTTTGGGTTGCAACCTCTTCCTCCATAGAATCTGCAACACCTATTCCTTCTATAACTGGAGAGTCTTTTCTATTATTTCAAGTACCAGCTAATCTGTATCGTCAAGTTTGGAATCGGAGCCGCCATCTGAACCAGCTTTCTTTGAATTGTCAAGTTTAATCTAAAAAATATCTTGAATTGAAATAAAAAGTATATTAAGTTTTTATATTAAATTAGAGCAATAAAATTTTAAGTTAGAGTCATACTAACACATTATTTCAAAATAAAAATTAAATCAAAAAATATATTTTTTTACCTGTACTATAATGTTTGTGATATGAAAGTATAATAATAATTTGACTTACCATTTTGCGGTTCCGAATATTGGGCCAAGTAGCATCACGTACGTACGTGTAGTTTTTCTCGGATGTAATTAATTCAACAGAAACTGCATAGTCTCTAACTTCTATCCATGCAGATTTTTTTTCCTTTGTAATAGTAGAAGAAAACTTTCCAAATAAACTATCTTTCATGTCTTTTATTTTTTGGAGAAAATTTTGCTGTTTAACTTGCTTTTCCGATCGTTTGCTTCTTATTTTCGACATTGCAAATTAAATGAAACTAGTGGAACCACACCGCAAATTAGGTATGACATAACCTCACTTGTAAACAGCTGACTAATAAAATAATATTATTAGTCTTCACTTTTATGGGTCTAATAATATTTTTATGAAACAGAAAAAACTATACTAATATTATTATTTTATTAGACTAATAATAATAGCTAATATTATTAGTATGTTTTATAAAACAGGCTCCAGGAATCAAATGCCGAAAGAAAATCGGGAGTGCTAAAACCCCGCATTTAAGTCACGTTCAAGCCCACCGTGGCACATAACCCTACCTGACCCCGGTCAATCTTTCATCACCTGACCATGGCGTCCTAACGCCACTTGACCCCGGTCAATCCCGGCTTTTTCTGTGTAATTAAAAATAACGCATAATAGTTTTCGAATAAAATACTGACTTTTTCTGAGTAATCACAATTCACGCACATTACGTGATTGGGATTCTGGAAGTTTATTTTTTAACATCATTTTTTTTATTTTTTTTAACATCTAAAAACGAAGTTACTTTTTTGTGTGTAAAATATTCATAAATTTACACAAAAAAAGCTTCTAGTTTACTCAATAATTCTGCAAATTTTCCCCCACACATTTGATGTAAAAAATGTATAATATTAAAAATGTAATTTTTTAAGAAAAAAAAAATTAATTAATATTTATAAATATACCTAAATATATATTTAAATTTATTTTCGACAATGATATTTTAAATTTTAAACTTTGTCCTCTTCTTTTGAAATACCCACCACTTATGTATCCGCCATCAATATTCGACAGCACATCTATGACCTACTAGCTATACCCATAGGCAGCCATTACATACTCAATCTAGATTGTGATCCTTGATCGTGATCATTGATCTCAATCCAGATTGACTGTGTAAGGTATTTAATTGACTAATGGTGAATTCTGATCAGAAAATATCTAGATTTTTTGAAATCAATGATCTCGATCCCTTGATCGCAATCCAGATTGATCGTGTAGTGTGCACATGGGCTTAAATAACGTCAGTCTGCGTTCGCACCGCGATTGAGTCCAACGACAACAACGACAATATGCCGGCCCGGCCGCCAGTGCCATCAACGTCGAAAACGCCGGATATTTCTCCAGATGAAGATTTTATCTTAACTTTCGAAACTTTGCCAAAATTATGTGTGTTAGTGCCAAAACCTTGCATTTACGTCACGTTCAAGCCCACCGTGGTGCATCATCATGCATGCAAAGAACATCGTAGTCAACCTAACTTTACCTGAGCCCGTCAATCTTACGTTACCTGCCAACGGCGCGATTCTATAATATTTAAAGTATTAATTAACGCTAGATGTATCATCATAAATCGTCTGCCATTCAATTGTTTGTTTATTTACTTCCTAAACATTGTTGGGATACAATGGACTGTAAAAAAATGTTAAAAGTAATTACTTTTATTTGTAAACTAAAAATAGTTTTGCAGTTATCAACATTAGTACAGGCTGCCATTTGTTTTATTCAATCTTGTAAACTGTTAAGTTCATATTTAAATAACTTTTATACTGTAAAATTTGTTCTGAAATATTGTGAAAATTTTGTTAAATAACTTTCATGCATCAATTTTTAAATATCGGGAAACAGTCTGCCTTGTAAAAATTCGTCAACCTTATGCACATATTAGTCTAAATTGTGCTTGGTAGACTGTAAAAAATTGTTTTTAGTTACACGACTTTATTGCGAACTAGCTTTAGTATGCTTTACTCTTTTACTCAAGAAAACCGTCTGCCTGCAACTTTTTTGTGGATTTGGCAATCTAGCTTTATGCTTCAACAATTGGCAGACTAAAAAGTTGATTTAAAAGCTCTTTTTTTTGGCTTATTAAAGTTAATATTTATATATGAAGTAAAACTTAATGGAACTTAATAGGTGCATCTATCTATAGCGTCTGGCTATAAATATCACCCGTATCAAAGGCAGCCTATAAAAAATTGGTATCTTTTTTCTGCCGCGAGCGCCCGGTCGCATATTTATATCTATCACACGCTATCGCTCATCCCGAGAGCCGAACGTAGTTTCTTATCTATCACATGTTATGCCAAACGCGCCTTCATAACTATTACCTGTAATCGCTAAATAAACTGTATTTTAATTTCCCAGCGAAAACAGAAATCTTTTAATCTGGAGGTGAAAACACCTCCAGATTAAAAGACGCACCTTTTTTATGAATATTATGCTAAATATTATTGAAAATTTGTTATTCCAAACTCGATTTTTGTATCCTATTATACAGGGTGTAAATAAATAAGTGCGAAAAAAATCAGGGGGTGATTCTTGGGTAAATTTTAATAAAAAAACTTAAGATGAACGCAACGGTAAAACTTATACAGGTTGTCTCAAAATAAGTACGAAAAACTTAAGGGGGTTATTCTTGTTCAAAATAAAGGGTAATTTGTTGTATAAACATTAGGGAGATATCGCATTAATAGAGGTTAGTTACTTTTAATTACGCTGACTTTTGACCCAACATTTATACAACAAACTATCCTTTATTTTAAACAATAAATTACCTCTTAATTTTTTCGCATTTTTAATAACCTGCATACTACTCGTATATTATATAAGAACCTGACATTATTAAGCTATTTTTCTAGCTCCTAGAGCTCGATGTTGCGTGACACAACTTTTAAGGCTATGAGGAGCTAGACTTTCTTTATTGGTTGATTTGTTCGGTTTTCTTCCAGACTGAAATCGTCTTCTTCCTGTAAATTTGGTCTTTCTCCTTGCTACACTTGTGGGTTGGATAGAAATTTTAGTACCTTTCCTAGTTGTGTGTACCATTTTCTTATTTAAAGATGAACAGGAGGGTTTAAACGCTGTGTGCAATCTACTCAGAAGAGACGACGAACTGTTAATATTTTTTTTGTAGTTTTGCATGAATGCCTTCACCCCACCTACAAAGTTCTCAGGATCATCCAAAAGATTTTGTTTTACGTTAAGATCCAATTCGTGTACAAATGTTTTCCATTCGGCTAAAACGCCTGTGACCTCAGTTTTTTCAATATCTTGTTCCCCTGGGTGCCCAATATTAACAACAAAATCGTTACTGGATTCTACATTCCGGCTTTCTTTTATGGGTGAAGGTATATTCTGTTCTAAATCAGTTATATATTTTTTTAGTAGAAGGGGTTTAAGCAAATTAGAAGGGGGTTAATTTCCAGTCGCTATTTTATAGATAATGTATTTCTGTTGTTCCGAAAGAACATTGCAGGCATTTGTAATATTATATTTGTTAATGACCGCCGCTTGATGCTTACAAATTTTCCCTGTGCTACCCTGAGGACAAGAACATGCAACAATTTCCATGTCTACAAAGTGAGTGTGTTCTGTGGAAGAACTCGAAACAGTATATTGAAGACTGCTTATCTGTAGAATTTTATCGGGATCGACATCTTTGTCGTCGGCGATATATCTTTTGATGTCGACTCTGTTCATAACTACATTTACTAGTTTCTGTTTGTAGTAACAATTAAAATTAACCTCGATGAAATCAACAAGTTGTATATGTTATATGCTTTGGTTCTCTCTAGAGGTATATCCTTAAATAGTCTAAAAATTACTTCTATCATGTTGTTGGTATTTGATTCTTTGGTAATAAAATCTTTTCTGTAAAACAAACACCAGTCCTCTTTTCTGTCTAATAGTCTGCTCTGTTTACTTCATGAAGTATTTAAAACAAGTTTATATTTTAAAAAACGAAATATGCCGTAAGTGAATAATTACCACACTCTACCTAAATTAAAGTAATATTAAATAAATACCATCAGTTATATCGCATTCGGCAACAACTTTTCTCCAAGCAGCTTCTTTAATTTCATTGTTTTTATAGTCTTCTGTGTCAACTTTCCATAAACCAGGGTATTTTCTCACACTTTTAATTAATTGTTTCATTACTTATCGATGAGCACAGTTTACTAAGCTTCAAACAAATAAACAAGCTTGGAAAAACAAGTGTAGACTAGACTACATGCGGTGTCGGTACTCGGCAGCAGCGAAATGGTGGCCTCTGCAGGCGACGGGACGCAAGGGGATGGTCAGATATTATTAGATATATTGTGAAATATCGCTCGGCAAGCATATTCGTTCAGAAATATAATATATCGCCTGGATATAGATAAATATATATTTTACTAATCATAAGCGATATTTTTGTAATATATGAGCTATAATATATATTATATCGCTGTCCCGGCAAAATAATGACGCAACTGCAAAAATATAATTTTTTCAGGAGACGCGAAAAACGAAATTCAATCCTTCATTATTAAGTTTAAATGAAGAGAAGAAAATTCATGGTGATTAAAAAAATTGGGATTATTAGTTAAATATGGATTTTTTTCCCCGGCAAAAACCCCAAATTAAAAAATTTTTAAAAAGATTTACCCCTGATTTTGTAGTTACGTCTTTTTTTTTCCAAAAATGCATTAAAAAAAATCAACACTTACAAAAATTTTTATTGGGAAAAAAGAATATCACCACGAATATAAAAAATTTAACTTTTTAAATGAAAAAAAAATTTTTAAAGCCTTATTTCCAAACCGGGTTTTTGAGTTAATTAAAAATAAAAATGAGATAAGTTTTTAAAACCGCGGGGGAAACCAAAAAGGTCCCCCCCCAAAATGAAAATTAATTTTTTTGATTTTTTTTCCAAAGGCTTTTTTTGTTCTTTATAAACTAAAGTATTTGAAAAAAATTTCAGCCTTGTAGAAATAAGAAAAAAAAGTTAATTTTTGAACCCCCTTCGTGGGTGGTAGATAGGGGCCCCCCGGGGCCAATATCATTATACTATTTTTTTATGTACTTGGCCCTTTTCTATAAAGTTTCAGTTTTGGGGCATTTTTTTATTTATTTACACTTTAAAAAATGATTATTTTGGGGCCCCCAAAAAGGCGTGGTAGAATGCCGTTCCGTTTACTTGCCATATCAAAACAAAAAAATGAGATAAAATCAGCTTTGTAGGAATTGGTGCAAAATTTTTTGTCGCTCCTTTTCCCGGGGGCCTATAATATTGGCATAAATTGCCAGCATTCGAAGCCATTTATTAAACAGTATTAACCCCGTCGATTCCCGCGCAGGTGTACATCGATACTGCACTGCGAGAGTGCGCGACGGCGGTCACAAAACAAAATATATTATAATATTTATTAAACTCATAGTCGACGGAGCTAGCCTAGCAGCCAGCTTCCAAGGGAAAAACAATTTGGCAGCGCGGTGGGGCGCCCGGTCGCGTTCTGGCTCGATGGAAGCAGGCTCGAAAAGTCTGCTTCCATGGAAAAGGAATTCAAAATTTTAACACTGGATGGTTTTTCTATAGTGGAACTATAATATTCTTTGGTATAACTGAGAGAACCATTCGAACAGTAATTGAGTCAAAAGTATCTGGTACCGGCATTTGGGCAGGATAACAGAGGGAAGCATGGCAAACATAGAAAGGCAAAAGGAAGTAGTTCAATCAATACGGAATCACATCAATTCAATCCCTAGGATTGAGAGCCATTATGTTCAAAAAGACACCAAAAAAAATTTTAAGGGGGGTGGTCTCTCTATTGCTGAACTATATCGGCACTATTCAAATCAAAGATCATCCGCCTTTAAAAAAACCTCGCGAGTCATGATGTGTATGCAAGAATTTTTAATTCAGAATTTAATATAGGATTTTTATGCCCAAAAAAAACTTTGTGACCTTTGTGAGGCGTACAAAAATTTTTGAATTTTTGATAAGCAAGCCCTAGAAGGGGGAATATCAAATGGATCTCGAAGAAAAATTAAGTAGGAAAAAAGAAAAAAAGGTAAAGCAAGAGCCAAAAACAAAAAAAAAAACATTAGCTGTGTATGATCTGCAGGCTGTGTTACCTGTTCCAACGGGACAACCCCCTGCTTTTTTTTTTAAAAATCGACTTAACTGCTATAATTTTACGGTGAGTGAAAAATTAGATATTTTTATGCCATTTGAATCACTTTTAAGTAATGTTGTTTTTGCAGCTTGATTGTTTGTCTTTGTTAATAAAATGTTTAACCAAATGTTTCAGATAACCGAAATTGGAAATGACAAGTCCTATTGCTATTTCTGGCATGAAGGTATAGGCCACAGGGGGGTTACCGAAATTGGGGCGTGTCTTTTGCTTTATCTTAAAGAACTTGCAAATTTGGGGAACCTGGTATTGACATAGTGCTGTACTCCTTTTTGGGGTACTTTGCTTTGTACTTGGGTTCGGGGTATCTGGTACCCCCTCAAAAAATCAAACAATAGACTTTGTATAAAACATACTTTAATATAAAAATAGAAAAAAAAATATAAATGCCTCTTATGCTTTTAGTAACTAACTTATCTTTACTGTATCCAATTTATCTAATCTTAATGTGTATAAATCAAGTTATTTATATATATATATATATATATATATATATATATATATATATATATATATATATATATATATATATATATATATATATATATATATTTATATATATTTAAACATTAAACAATCATCCTTTAATATACACAGTTTAAAAAAAATATGAGTATCGTTATATAAACTAATATTTAAATAATAACATGGGTAACACCCTGTTAACAAGTACTAGTGACTAACCTTTCAAATTTTCTTTAGCCTTTTGTTTCAACCATGAATCCATTACATCTGACAACTGTGGAGGCCAGCAAAAAAAAAAGGTAAGTTAAAAAAACCCGTAATTCAGAATAAGTAGAGTACAATTATCATTTTTTTACTCTTTTTTTCCGATACATGATCGCGACGTATTTGTATGCAGTTGAAGTT
>JAHBCN010018506.1:0-16963 GCA_019359885.1 Listronotus oregonensis
TTTATTATTTAAAAGCCTTGTGTGTTAGCGACCTATTTAAAATCCCACACACAAACCCATTATTTTCATTACGAGTCTTCAGATCGATTTTCTAATACAAGTGTATTAGATTTAGGGAAAAAACAGAATTAATCTGTAAAACCCTATATTATATATTTAGAGCACTAGTTTTTATGTTTTCCCAGCAGAAATAATTTTTAAAAATATATAAGTTACTAAGTGGGTTTGGTTTGGTACCTAGCGGTCAACAAATTCCTATCTAAGGCCCTGAAACATTTTCTGTAAGGCTCGTTTACGGTTTGTGAATTGTAACAGAGTGCATTATCATACTAGTAGGAAATAGTATATTACATACCAAGGTGAACCATTACAAATTTTTTGAAAATTACGGCGAGCGTGAGCGAGTACTGTTTGAAAGATGTGTAATGGGCACCACCGATTGAATACTTTTTCGCAGTTTAGTTTTTTTATAAATAAAAGCAGAAGATTATGTAAACTTTAAGTAACAATCAAATAATAATACAAACATTTGCGTTTCAAGGGTGCTATTTGTTTATAGCCAGCTTTACGTAAAATCGTTGAAAGTTTTCAAGATTTTGGGGGCCGCGGCTAATGGATTGTGGAATGTTACTAATATATATATATATATATATATATATATATATATATATATATATATATATATATATATATATATATATATATATATATATATATATATATATATTAGTAACTGGCCTTACCCATATAGTGTTTGTAATTAGGATTTACTGATAAAGTAGACGGTGTGAATTGGTTCTTACTAATATGGGTAAAAAGTATTTTTAATGTCGTTGAACCCTATATTTCTTTTCATTTAATTTTAAAAAAAACCGTTTTACGAATAAACCCTTAAAAAATAAAGTCAAGAGAGTTTTTAAAATTTTAAAAAAACTGTTTTTTAAAACTGTTTTATTGCTTCTTAACAGCTAAATAGAAAATTTTTAAAATTAATTAAATATAGTTATAGTCTGTATCAAAGTATACCGTGTTAGCTCTTGCCTTCATTTATGGATTATACCTGCCGACAGCAATAAAACTGCGGATCGGTAGGTATTAAGAAGAACATTTGGGACGGACTTTAATAATATAAAGATTTATAATTTATTGTTTTTTAGGTTGGTATAATCTTAAAATTACATTAAAAAATTAAATATACAAAGTTTTAATAAATATATAACTGCATTATCTATACATAATCACATTTTTAATCTAAATATCTAAATCTAATTCTGTTTTACTATCAGATATCATTGAGATTAATTACAATGGATTTATGTTGTTTTGGATAGAAATGTTAGAGTCTTCAATTTTTATAATGTGCTGTAGTGAATTTTTCCAGCTCTCAACTGGTATGTTAGTAATTACATTTTTATCAAATATATAACACTGGGACTTAAAGTAGGTGTAACATTTTCTGCTCTGATCTTTGATTTTTCTTGGTTCCACAAATGCTCTATGGGGTTAAACATACAGTGATACGGAGGAAGACGTAAGACAGTATGCCCAGCCTGTTCAGCCAAATTATCACATACTATTGTTTTTTAATTGCATATGAATTTAGGACTTCCAAAAAGTTGCGTTTTTTTGTAACTGAATTCAAAATGAATATCATTTTCTAACAAATCTTCCTGGATTTTAGTTTTTTAACTTGATAAAGCTGGTGCTTTGTGTAGCAGACGGCTGTGGTAGCTTGCGTTAGCCATCACAATAACACTGTTGCTTGGAATATTTTTTAAAAGATAATTTTGAAACTGGTTTTCAAAAAGTTCTGCACTTGTGATAATCCAAGCTAGAATCCTTAATATCTTTTGCAGACAACAGCAAGCAGTTTGGGACAAATCCGTCTTCTGAACCAGCGTGTATTATGGTAATGTGTTTTCCTTTATTTAAAGGTGCTTTCGTCTGACAGTTTTGACTGGAATCAACTCATTCTTTGGATACTGTGTCGTGTGTATCGAACCATGTTTCATCAAGGAAAATTATGGATCTGTTTTCGAACCCATATCTTTTAATTTCTTAAAGGTAATTAAATCTCCAAGTGCGTAATCTGTGCGATTCCATTACTACTTGTCTTTTGTCTATTTTGCGGTATTTAAATCCCATTTTACAAACAACTCTATGGAGGGTGGCACGTTAATATTTATATTGGTTTCGTCTTTCTAGCTTCTTTTTTCAGTTTATCCCAAAGGGAGAATAACTCCGATTTCATAAAAAATATATTATTCTTCTTATAGGTTCCTATCACTATTGTCTATACGGTGAGATTGAAAATCACTACGTTTTTCTTTGTTCAATTCTTTACTAATAATAATATCCTTATCGATGATATTGAAGTTTTTGGTAAACAGGTTTCTTTTAAAGCTCCTTATTAATTAGACCTTTACTGATTAAAGTTTCATAACATTTTTCACAACCTGTTTTGCATCTGATGACAAAAAGATTTCGACGCGACATAGTTATATTTTCGTAAAACAACTTTTTTTAAACGCACAGAAAAACGGTTATTAACACTGTCACTAAAATATTACCAAAATATTCATATGCCTAATGGTTAATACTTAAGAAATACCTGGCCCACCCTGCCCTTGTGCCAAATGGGTTTACCCAATCACAATAAGTAATAAAATCGTTAGGTTAATTTGGGGGATGGTCCGTAAAAGCCATAACGATAGACTTTGAGACAGACTATACAAAAAAAGAAAGATCTTATTAATAAATAAAGGCGTTAATACTGATAGAAATATGCCTGTTTTAAAGTTAACAGATAACATATTAAAACCGTAATTTCGAGCGGCAATGTAAATGTAATTGTAAATGATTGATTTATTTTAAATTTACCTTATTTTACCAAGTATTTCCTTTCTTAATAACTCTAAGGAACTTAAATATTAAAAAGTAAAAAATTGCTTGCTTGGAAGTTTTGGAAATATATAAACGAACTTACGACATATTCGTGAAATAAAATTTCGATCTGGGTTTTCTCAGGCTTGCGAAGTTTCATCATCAATCATTTGTGTCATTTATTTAGAAAATTTGACGGCCAGGAATTTTCTAGACTTGTTCGTTATCCCTTTTTGCAAGGCGTATATAAACGACAAAAATTTCTAACGCTGAGATCGTCAATTTTAAACCCGGCCAGACCAGTTATAAACTTTTATAAAAGAGTAATAATTGTTTTCAACAAGAGAGACACTGGGCAAAACATCAAAGGAATACGCCGACATCTCCCATTGACCTTGCGCCATCTTTTGGTCGCAACATTGTTCCGGTACCACTGACTTTTATTAGTCTTTACAGATTTTGCAATGTTGCAATTTTCTTACTTCATTTCAATATTTTTGAGTAAGTTTGAATGTAAGTTTTAATTTGGTTATACATTTGATAATTCAAAATATTGATATATGACTAACTTAAGGTGTATTTTAAAACTAAAATATTAGGTATACAGGGTTCCCAAAAGATGGAAGAGCAAAACGATTTAGGTCAAATATAAATTACGTAAACTTGCCAAATTGGTAATACAAAGATACAGGGTGTTAAACTTTTTTTTTGCTTTTGTTTTTCGTGATAATTCTTTAACTAAGTGACATACAAAATTTGGGATCTGGGGTTTTCTAAAGCGAAAAATTTAAATTTGTCCATGCTTTCGATGTTGCAAAGGGGCCATACGGCCTACCTCATTTGTTTTGATTTCATAACTTTTTGAAACTTACATTAGAGCTGTTTAGTAAAAAATAAGTACTATAAATTATCTGCCTCAAATGTATACTTTATTTAAGTCTCTAGGAACTGTTCTCGAGATAAACGCACTTTAAAGGATTCCGCATTTTTTTCTGGAAAATGAATTTTGGAATTGTTTTTAAACTTTGCATAGTGATAGTTCTTAAACGCTGATTAAAAGTCTTTCCGGACACAAAACTCAAAAACCCCCTGACCCCTTCAAAGGTCCCCAAATCCCCAGTGACCTTTGAGGGTGATTTTGGGGGCGTTGGAAGCGTTTTCGGGTTTTGTGCCCTGGAAGACTTTTGATCAACGTGTTAAGAACTATCATTATGAAAGTATGAAAACAATTGGCCAAAACTCATTATTCATAAGAAAATTGAGAGGTCCTTTTAAGGCATTTATCTCGAAAACAGTGGCTCCTAGAACTTAAATAAAGTATACATTTTTGATGCAAAGGATTTATAATAACTTATTTTTTAATAAACAGGCCAATATTCAAGATAAAAAAAGTTATGACATCTATATAAAACAAGTGAGTGGGCACATCTGGCCCCTCTGTAGCAACATCAAAGCATGGACAAATTTAAATTTCTCGCCTCAGAAAACCCCAGATCCAAAATTTTGTATCGCTATATCATTTAGTTAAAGAATTATGACAAAAACGAAAACAAAATTAAAGTTTAACACCCTGTATCTTTGTTATTACAACTTTCGGATGAGGAAGTTTACGTAAATTGCAATATTTGACATTAGAATCTGCTGTTGCTCTTCCATTACTTTGGACACCATCCACTATGCTTGATATCTAATTAAAATAAACATAAAATATTTTTTTTGATCCCCCCTTTATCAAGATTTTTTTCTTTGGAGTAATAACAATTTTATTTCATTATCTTTTTCAAGTCTATTAGACATTATTATATTAGTTAAATTTGGTATTCTTCAAAAAGATCCTTTGCTTTAAAGCTCTAATTATGTATAGATTTTTTTTTTTTTGATTTTCGGTATAGGGACTGTGGACCTATTGCAAAACAATTAAAAAAACTAAAGTATATGTTAAAAGAATTTAATTTTAGTGGTTGAACCAGTGTATGATGTGATATTGACTAAATTAGAAATATGTTTTTATAAAGAAAACACAAGCTAATAAAATATAATGGTTTTATTTGGCATCTTAATAAGCAACTGCAACTTAAAATAACTACACATAAGTTTTATTAACTAATAACGTGAACTCACTTAATTCTAATGAATAAAAAATAAAAATGAAACATTAAAATTTTTTGCAAAAATTTAATTAACCAAAAAATCTAAATCTAAATACTTTCGTTTAAATACCTATTACTAAAATTTCTAATGACTAAGTATGTATAATTAATCCAAAACCTAAAACAAATAAAAAACAAATAAAACTCTAAACAATCTTTTTGATTTACACATATGAGTTTTACATTTCTTCACAATACCCCAGATTAATAAATCTGTGACAATACACCACTTTTTAGATCGTTTTTCAGTATCTGCATTATCCATATTATTAAAAATCACAAGAATTATCTTTAAAAACCAAAAAATCACTTTAGTAAGCCAACAAACACAGGTCTCAGGTTGAATGCCGTCAGTTTTTATCACATGTTCGATATGGCCATTTGCAATTTCACCATTTGAATGCAATCGATGTAAAGATTGTGCAAACCAGGTGACGTGCGCTCTTTGTCAAGGCTATTACTGTAAACAAGGATAGACAATGATTACGACCGTCGTACGACTCGCAGGTTTAAAATGATCACTTACCAGCCTAATGGCCAATATTGGACGCGATCACAATCACGTGTTTGTCCCTTTAAATTGGTCGCGAATTCTATTTTCTTGGATTTTATTTGCTTTGTCTTACTGTCACCTCTTGTTGAAAACTTATTACTCTTTGCTTTTATTTGATCGGATGATTATTAGTCCGAGGCCACAGCAAAAAAAGTAGCCAATAAGAGATATGCATGAAATATTTTTTTATATTACTATGAACTATAGTCAATTTAAAGCAAGGAAGTTTAAAGGTGTATGGAAGCCCAATGCTATGGCCCATTCGATCAAAAAATGTCCAGCCCAGTATGAAAATAACTGTCAGAGTTGGCCCCGCCGATTCTGCGCAATAACAAAATTCCACGAAATAATTTAATGTTTGCCTACTTACACACTGATAAATCAGGTGAAGTTACAACACATTATAATTTTATGAGAGCCGGAGTACCGTTTTTGGATTGATCAAAACCTTCTTATTTTAGTGATTAGTGTTTATTAAATTGTGGCTATAAATTTGTGTTTATTGTTTGTTACTTATGATATCGTAACAAAATGACTAGAGGTTGTATGGTTTTGTGCAAATCCAAGGGTAACATACCCATCTTTTTAACTTAGGTTAGTATTTTTTATATTTAAATTAGGTGCTTCTTATAAGACGTAACGTTAGGTAACCGAATAAATAATAATATATCAATTATGAATAATAGAAAATGAAAATTTCATAGGAAATATTAGTGAGAAAAGTAAGGCAATCTTAACTATCTTTTAGATGATTTCCACAATGTTTGTGTATTTCTGTGGATTATTAAAAAGAAATAAGGTTTACATTTAGGTACTTTTATTTCATTTAATAATTTAGTACATTCTTTTAAAGGATCAAAATTATTGATTACTGGGCAAATTTTAATATATACAGGTCCCTCTAATTGAATGAAAGGAAGTACAATTTTGGGGCGCTGATTACAAATCTAAAAAAAAAATTCGGCAATGTTTCGTTTTCGAGATATTCATCATCAAAATTGAAAATCAAACTAACCTTATTTACACTATTCCTCGTTCTTTATCACAAAATTTTGATTTTTACACTAAATTGGCACACAATATTTCACAAACACCTTTTAAAAACTTTTTTTCATGTTTATTTTACTCCTTTTTTACACTTTTATTTTTAAGCAAATATGGCTGCTGCCTTTAAACTTAAAAGTTCGCAATTTAATGGAAAAAAGATGTAAAATAAATAAAAATACAAGGTTTTAAAGGTGTTTATAAAATATCGTGTGCCACTTTATGTAAAAATCAAGATTTGTGTACAAAAAGAAGGGAGAATATAGTGAAAATGAGGTTAGTTTAATTTTCAACTTTGATGATGAAGATCTCGGAAACGAAACGTTGCCGAAAAGATATGTTTTCAGATTTGTAATCAGCGCCCCAAAAAAACCCTATATACCAAATTTGATCAAAATCGGAGAGGAGGCAACTTTCGAGACAATACCATTTGTTTAAAAATAAATTAGATTTTTGGTTTCTTAATCTTGCATTATCAACTTTTTAAGCTCGACATACTGGACACACATAATATTTAACGGATACTGTTACAATGGATACTCAGATACCAAAGGTTACTAAACATTTTTAACCACTGTTATTCTGTCTCATGAATGTTTGTTATTAGTGAAAAGTATATGCCTAAAATGCAGTTATAAAAATTTTCACTTTTTAATGTACAACCAGAATCTTAGGATTAGATTAAACTCATTTACACTATCTTGCCCTTCTTTTATCACAAAATTGGTGATAAGTACATAATACTATCATTTTAAAAAATCGTGTTTTTATTTATTTACAAAGATTTTTGGTAAAAATACAAAACCTCCAAAAATATTGACCATTTAAATAGAAGGCAGTAAAGTGGCGCCATCTATTCTTTCCATATTATATCAGGTGATATAAAATCTAATATTACACAATAATTTTAAATATTCTATAGTAGTTTCCTTTAATAACCAACAATTTTGTGCAAAAAAATAAAAAAAAAGTGAATGTTGGAATTTGACATTTGATGATGTCAATTTTATAGATAGTAACAAAGAATTATGGAAATCCGGCCCTGACCTACTATTCATTGCGCAAATTCCCGCTGCCCTGCACGCCTGGACAATTTTGTTCTACAGTATTGGGCTTCCATACACCTTTAAACTTCCTTGATTTACAGCCGCACTGCTGCCTTATCTCAGCGAGTTCAAATTGCCTTTTTTTATCTAGAAAAAATTGTGTAAAGTTGGTTTTTCCAATATAACTCGAAAACTTCTGATTTTAGAAATAAAAGGTATTACTAAAATTTATAGTTTAATAAAACTACGTCTATTTTTTAAATAAAATTTTCAGTTGCCCTTTTAGTTTTTGAGATATTAACGATTTTAATTTTAAATAAAAACGCAAATATCTCAAAACTAATAGAGTTACGAAAAAAATTATTAAACAAAAAAATATGCATTTTAATAAGCTCCATAAAAGAGATTATACAGGGTGACAATTTAAAACTTGAAATGGCGATATTTTAGGAACGAAAAAATGAATCAAAAAACCCTTAAAACAGTTTCTATAAAACTAAGGGGGAACAAAAACAAGCATATTATACCACCCTTATCAGCAACCCTTTGAAGGGTGAGATAGACACCAGAATCTTAAATAGAAAGGGGGTCGAGTGATACATCATTTTAAAGCTCTTGGAAAATGCTTTCCAATGATACCCTAGAAAGCTACATTTCAGAAAATTCTTCTGTTTATCAAGAAGACAATAAATAAAAAAAATTTTGAAATTGTTTATAATTATTTAATTAAATGTTCAAAATGATTTCCGTTGTTTTGAAGACAATAATAAAGCCTATTTTCAAACTCTTCACGTACATTTACAAATGTTTCTCTGGATATAGCACGGCATTCCTGAAATATTCTATTCTGGAGTTGCTCTAGTGACTCAGGTTGGTTTTATAAACCACAGATTTTAGGTGACTTCACAAAAGAAGTCAAGAGGTGTTAGGTCCAGAGGATCTAGGTGGCATTCAACAGGACCTCTTCTTTCAATCCACTGGTTAGGATAATGATCATCCAACCATTGCCTAACGTGAACTACATAATGAGGAGGTGCTCCATCGTGTTGGAAATGTAGTAAGCGTTCTAATAAAGATAAATTTCCGTGTATGTCCCTCTGATTTTCTAATTCTCCACTATTAGTGGTTCGATAGACCTCTGTAGCATTTCAGCTATACATTCCCCATTTAAATTTCCTGGTATAAATATTGGGCCGATAATACCGTCTCCCAATATACCAGCCCAAACATTAATTTTCTGGGGGTACTGGGTATGCCCTTCTCTAAATACAAGTGGGTTCTCGTTATCCCAGTAACGACAGTTTTGCTTATTAACATGCACATTTAAATAAAAGGTACACTCATCACTGAAGCAAATATTTTTAACTAGTTGAGGTTCTGCCATAATTCTATCTGTCATTATTTCACAAAACTGGATTCTTCTGTCCGGGTCGTCGTCACTAAGTTCTTGCAACAACTATACATCGTGCGCTGCAGTTTATAGGGATAAAACTTGTGAAATTTAAGTAACTTTCTTATTGATTCACGAGATAATCCAGTTGCTACAGCCGCTTGACGAGTTGATAGCGTTGAATTCATTGCAAACTGACCCAGAATTTCAATTTGCGCTGCTTCGTTGACTAGTCTCGGTTGATTTCTCTTTTTATTCGCGACAGAACCAGTTTCTTCAAATTTGGCCCCTAATTGGCGAACATACTCCGGGCTTACATTTTGGCCTGGATGCCTTTCGTTAAAACGTTGAGCTGTCCTTAAGAAACATTTATCCTGGGAATCATAAATGAAAATAATGTCTACACGTTCAGCTGTGCTGTACACCATTGTTAAAGATAAGAAGTGCCTTCTTTTCGTTTAAACTGAACCGAAAGTCAACTGTTTTTAAAATAATACTACTAGTACAAGTTACTTTTAAAGTAAATTTTGTGATAATAAAATGCAATTTATAAACAACCGGTTTTTCGGCAAAAAATCATAGCAACTAAACCAATTCAAAATACCTGTGGGCTTGACATGTTTGGAATTCTTAGAGACATGCCAGTATATCAGTAGTAATCATTTTGTATAATTTAATTAAATATTAATAAACAATTTCAAAATTTTGTTTTATTTATTGTTTTCCTTGATAAACAGAAAGAATTTTGAAATGTAGCTTTCTATGGTATCATTGGAAGCATTTTCCAAGAGCTTCAAAATGATGTATCACTCGACCCCCTTTCTATTGAAGATTCTAGGAGTCTATCTCCCCCTGTCCAAGGGGCTGATAGGGTGGATAATATGCTTGTTTTTGTTCCCCCCTTAGTTTTATAGAAACTGTTTTAAGGGTTTTTGATTCATTTTTCGTTCCTAAAATATCGCCATTTCAAGTTTTTAAATTGTCACCCTGTATACACATTTTTAATAATATAGGTAATAAAGGAGATATAAGCAAAAAAGTGATTTTGACCAGAGAAATTTCGCTAGTAACAATGTTGTTTTTGGTACAAGTAAGTATACCAATATCGATTTATCTAAAAATTGGTTTAAAAAGTTTAATTCATTAAATGAAACAAACTAATAGACATGTGCCTCGAGGCAATGGGGGATAACGTGGTGGCATGAATATTTTATTAATTTTTTTTGGTCCAATAACTACCCATTCCGGTCCACTTGAAACTTAAACTGAAACAAAATTTAAACTCTATTTTATTAAAAAAAAAATGCCCTTTCTATCTGGGTGTTATATACCTGGCAGGACGCTTAATATTTCTCGATTTTTTATGCTACTATGTGTATAGCTCAGTGTTTAAATATTTTTATTATCGATTTAAATAATAAAACAGCCCCACAAAAAAAAGTTATGTACAGGGTGGCGCCTTTTCGTTGACCTTACAGGTACAGCGAAAACTAAAAAAAAGAACAAATCTGATTGTGCAATTTGTTTTCGATTTTTTAAACAAATTCAATGGTGAAACTAAATCATAAATAACTTGATTCGTTTTGAGATACAGAGTGTTTTTCAAATTTTGTCAATTTGGCCACACTTGTAACTGCTTGTATTAGAGATAGAAAAAACTGTAAATAGAAAAGTTTTAGGGATTTTTTGCGTAGAATTCAGTAGCGTACCTATATTTTTTTATTGCCTTTTTTTTTTAAGTTATAACACATAGTTGGGTTTTTTCAAATGGAATACCCTGTATATTTTTTAAAAAATGGGTAGAGCTAAAGACCAAATTAATGATATATAGTTTAGTGGGTCTGTCTGTAATAGATCTTCGTAAATTGGCAAAACCTATAAAATTAAAAGATTAACACAAAGTTGTTTTTTTTTAATGGGACACCCTGTGTATTTCTTTAATAACTAATAAAACAGACAAAGGTCGATTAAATAATATATGGTTTAATGGGTCTGTGTGTAATAGATCTGGCCCAAACTGATAAAAAACCCTAAAAAATTAAATAAAACCAAAAATGAAAACTATGTAATTTTAATATCTCAAAATCATAATAAAAAACATATTAATAATAATATTAAGATACGAAGCAATATAATTTTAATTTATACTTAAAACGGAGAACTATTTAATTATCTTAAAAAAAAAATACATTTTTAGATAAACTAAAATTTAACATAATTACCAGTAATACTAATATCATAAGTTGAATAATTTAAACAAACAAAATATAATTAATTATTTTATAAATTTTAATTACGAAATATTTAGGTCCTTTACAGCAAATGTTCAAATTGCAAACCATTATTTTCTATACATTTTTCGCAACGTTTAGCGACACTTTTTTAAAACATTATATAATAAGTTGGACACTTTGTAAACTGTTCCTAAAATGCATGTGTAATTCATTTAAATTGTTGCTCTTAGTTTTATAGGTTTCGTTTTTAACACATCCCCAGAGGAAAAGTCCAAAGAATTACCGTCTTGTTGAAAAATGACATTATTCATTTCAGAAGGGGAAGATTATCTATCTCATTTAATAAATTTTCTTCCAAAATATTTAAATAAAGGTCTGTTGTGAGATTGTCATCAAATTCAAAATGGCACAAAATTCTGTTCTTATAAAGTGCACACCACACATTAAAACCGAATTTCCCATGTCTACTCTGTTTACTGTCAAACGAGGATTTCCGTTTGATCGGTAAAGATTATTGTGGCGATTAAACAGTCCATCACTAGTTACTCGAACTTCATCTGTCCATATTATCTTTCTGGAAAACTCTGGATCTTATTCACATTGCCGGAGATACCCCAAACAAAATGTGATACGGCGTTCTGCGTCACCCGGATGTAAATTATGGATTTTCTATAAACATATTGATGGTAATTGTGGCGCTTTATTTTTTTTACTTTTTTTTTATTAACACCAATAGCGTCCCAAATTTGTCTGGATGATGCAGTAGGTTCTGCGACAACATACCCTATTGTATTCATTTCTTCCAGCTCTCTGCTTTCTTTATTATAGGTCTTTGAACGTGGTTTTGAAAAGATCCAAAGGAAATCAAATAACTTACTAATCTGGCAAACATTTTCTGTCCTGGTTGCCTTCGTTCTGGATATCTATTAAAATACAGATTTAATGCATTTATACTATTTTTTCCACTTTCAATGTAACATTCCAACATATTAAATTTTTCGTAATTTTGAAACTCCATTTTATAAAATAATATCACGGCTTCAAATAAGTCATCTAGTACGTCAGTTTCATTTGTTTCATACGGGGTTTTATACTCAAAGTCCACTTTAGAAAATTTTTCCCTTTTTTTCAATCATGATAAACACAGCAATATCAAAACTTTTTTATATAAAGTTTAGGATGGTTTAATAGTATGAATTATTAAATATATATTTTAGTTTTGGGATTTTTTATTCTAATTTAAATTTTAGTTATATAGAAGTTAGAAAATTGGTTAAATAATAAAATAAGTGTTAGCAAGGATCGGATATATGATTTTTTTACGTTTTCAGTTTGCCCAAGAACTATTGAACACAGACCCATTAAACCATATATCATTTGGTTGATATTTGTCAGTTGCATTACTTATTAAAGAAATACACAGGGTGTCCCATTAAAAACAACAACTTTGTCTCAAATATTTTAATTTTTATAGGTTTTTGCCAATTTGCGCAACATCTGTTACAGACAAACCCATCAAACTATATATCATCGAATTGGTTTTTTGTAAGCTCTATCCATTTTTAAAAAAATATACAAGATGTTCCATTTGAAAAACCCAACTTTGTGTTATAACTTAAAAAATAAAAGTCAAAAAAAATTTATAGGTACGTCGCTGAGTTCTACGCAAAAATCCCTAAAACTTTTCATTTACAGTTTTTTTATCTCTAATACCAAGCGAGTTACAAGTGCCTGGCCAAATTGACAAAATTTAAAAAACACTCTGTATCTCCAAAACGAATCAAGTTATCCATGATTTAGTTTCACCATTGAATTTGTTTCAAAATCGAAATCGAGATTGCGCAATCAGATTTGTCCTATCTCTTTCAGTTTTCGCTATACCCTGTAGGTCAACGAAAGGCGCCACCCTGTACGTTGAACAAGACTACTATATCCTTATGTTTTCGAGGTCGCTAAATCCGAATCCGGGGTCAGTTCGACCCCATCAGGTCGTCATTAAGGTCATTTTAAGGTCAAATATACAGAAATACACTTGAGTGAAAATGAATGATATTCCTATGTGTTTTCGAGGTCGCTGAATTCAAATCTGAGGTCTGTTTATCTATACAGGGTCAAGGTCAAGGTCGTTTAAGGGTTTTTTTTTTAAATACTTAGATAAGAACAAATGATTTATCTAAGTGTATGTTTTTTAGGTTCCTGAATTCAATTCTGTGGTCTTTTTGATCATACAGGGTCAAGGTCAAATTTTAAAAATAATACAAAGTAAAAACAAATGATACATCTTTATGTTTTGAATTCAAATCGAAGGTTTGTTTGACCCTACCAAGTATGAATTAGACCTTAAGTGATAGATTATTTGAGCGGAGATGGCGAAAAATGACCTCCACCACTGCAACCTTACCAGATTTATTGTGGTTTCTCCTATCGTTCTTTAGAGTACCTTGTCCAAGCCCGTCTACTTAACTAGACTCCAGAGTCTCGATACTGCCCACTCCATATAACTTGCCGGTTTTGGCTTCTCCTCCCAAGCCTAGTAAACCTAAGCCTGCATGGAGCTTCGCAATGGCACCACACATGTAAGGCTGTTCTTCCCGCCCCCCGCCAAAACCTACACAGGCTATCCTCCACCAGGTTTAAACTTGGCCGAGCAGGTCTTAATGAACTGCTTTGCCTGTCGTTGTCCGGTGTTTGTACCCACCAGCTTTGAAACTGTCTGTCTACCCAACTCTTAATAGATGCTTTGAAGAGACCTGCCGAGATACCGCAGAATGGCTCCGGGCCATCATTTCCCGATCCTCTTTTGGCTAGGTCGTCGGCTCCTGTGGCCTGTACCCAGGCTACCGTAAGTTTGTTTGCGTTAAGGACTTTTTCCAGGGCTCTATACAGTCCCTGACTAGTTTGGAATTAACTTTGGGGAACTGATGGCCTTCAGGGCCGCTTGGCTATCTGAGGAAATGACGATATTTTTTTCTTTACTCCCTTTTTTCTTTAATCCTCACGGGAATGCGCTATTGCGCGATTTCCGCTTGGAAAACCGTGGCGTGCTGACCGAGACTTAAGATTACCTTTTCTCTAGGCTTATCTCCAGATGCCAGCTCCTACACCCTTGTTGGTCTTTTAGCTATCTGTATACCGGATATGATCGGCTTTGATTGGAGGGCCTCCCTTCCAGTCCTCCCTATCTGGTATGACAATACGAAAGTGTCTATTGAAGATGAAACGAGGGGTTGTCCTGTCTGAGAGCATCTCAAACAAAACTGACCTCTTGGTCCTCTCTATTTCCCATCTTGGAGTCCTTCGGTGTTCTATATTTGGACTTTGACCTCCTTTAAGCCTATAGAGTACCACATCTACATACCCTTGTATGTAGATGTGGAGTGGCGGCAGGTTTATCCTCGGCACTTCCAGGGCTGCGGTTGGAGTTGTTCTCATAGCTCCCGTGATGTATACGCATGCTAGCCTTTGCATACTTTGAAGTTGTCTGATTGCTACGGTCTGTGAGACCCTTGCCCCCCAGACAACTGAACCATAGGTTATCATGGGTCTTATTACCATTTTATACAACCACATGTTCATCTTTGTTAAGCCCCCGCTTTTTCCACAAAGTCTGCGACATCTCCCGAGGGCAATTTTTGCCTTCTGAACAAGTTTGTTGAGGTGTGGTCTCCAGTTCATCTTTTGGTCAAAAATGACTCCTAGATACTTAACCTCTTTAAGGGGATTTCCACTCCATTGAGCTTTGGACGTCTGAGTGCCCTTAGTGCTCTTTTCTTTGTGGGCCTTAAGTGATACTTAAACTTCTTCTGTTAACCGTTTTTTATAATATCTGACTTACCCTTGGAAATTAAAAATAACAAAAAAATACTTGCTTAAATAATAAAGGACTTTTATAAACTAGGATGCTTGATAAGTATAAAGTTACACTTTTTAGATTCACATATAAATTACTTTTCAACAAATCTGGCGGATTATAGTGATCAGCAGAGAGAGAGGTTCCATCGAGATATAAAAGAAATGAAAAAAATATATCAGGGACGGTGCGATACCAAATGATGGCAGATTACTGCTGGTCATTAAAAAGAAAAAGTAATAAAACAGGAACCAAATGTAAAATACAACCAATTTTGAGATCGTTCCAAAAAAAGTCAGATACCATAAAAACGGTTAAAAGAAGCTTAAGTATCACCTAATGCCTAATTCATACTTGGTAGGGTCAAACAAACTTTGAATTTGAATTCAGCGACCTCAAAAACATAAAGATGTATCATTTGTTTTTACTTCGTGTTATTTTTAAAATTTTACTTGAAATGACCTTCACCCTGTATGGTCGAACAGACCTCATATTTGAATTTATCAACCTCAAAAACATACACTTGTATCATTTGTTCATATCTAAGTATTGAACCTTTACCTTGACCCTGTAGAAATAAACAGACCTCGGATTTGAATTCAGCAACCTTAAAAACATAAAGGTATATCATTTATTTTCACTCACGTATATTTCTGTAAATTTGACCTTGAAATGACCTTAACGACGACCTGATGGGGTCCAATGTACAGAACTTTTTTTTTGTGGGGCTGTGTAATGTTAATAATTTTAAAACACAGTTACTCGTTTAGAATGATCTTGAAAAAATTTTAATAATATTTTTAACATCAATAAAAATCTTTTTAATAGTTTATTTAGCGTTAAACTTTTAAAAAAATTCTATTATTAAGCTATCTACTTCTTCTAAGCTGAAAGCCTTTCTTATTTAAATTTGCGTTTGTACCTACACTAGAGTCCCGCTAATCCGAACCCCACTAATCCGAAAATCCGCCTAATCCGAACAGGGCCATAACAAAAAAAATATCTTTTGATTTTATAAACAAATGCTTTCTAACCAAATTAAAACTGACCTATTACAAATTTATTTTTACATACAGTAAGGCGCCGAGCACTGCGAACATAGGACGATCCTGGACGATTTTGGATGTACCTAAAAACGCCGCACGCATTGCCTATCGATCAATAATCTTCCAGCAAACAATTTATAGAACGCGCGTCGGCCGGCCAAGCGATCAATTCAATACGTTTATTTCTGAAATAATTCTTTACTATCGAGCGCTCGACAGCTATATTTGTACTGTGTTAATTATTTGCGAGCAAAAAGTTTTTTTTTTAATAAAATAATTTTTATTTATAATGGATGTTTACGAACTGGAAGAGAAAATTAAAATTATTGAATGGTATCACCGTGGAAATCCTGTTAGGGGAATTAGGGAATTATTTATTAATTTATTTCCAACCAGGCCGACTCCCACGATTTCCACTATTCACCGAGTCATTAAAAACTTTCTGACATTTGGTTGTTTAACTCCGAGAAACATAAACATGATAGTGCCCCAGAAGAAAACAACGAAAGGGAAATGAAGGAAATTATGGTAGTGGCAAGTGTTATTGAAAATCCTACAATTTCCATTGCAGAACAGGTTGATTTGAGCAGAAGATTAGTGGGAAGAGTGCTGAAAAAAATGGATACCGATCCTACAAAGTAAGAAAAACCCATGAAATATTCCCTGATGATCATTTTAGACGAATGCAATTTTGTTAAACTGTAATGGAAATGAAAAATAACAATAAAAATTTCATAAAACATTGTTTTTACTGATTAATCGACATT
>JAHBCN010018507.1:0-17050 GCA_019359885.1 Listronotus oregonensis
AAACTTTTTTAAATTTTTATTTTTTTTTTGGGGTTTTTAAAAACAACTAAATTAAACCTTAAAAGTTAAAAATGGTAAGGGAAAATTTAAAAGGTTTTTATTTATCAGATATTACATTAGAAAATTTTTTTATATTAAATTATTTAATATGTTTTTTTTCCCTAAAGAAAACGTTAAATAAAAAAAAAAAATTCCTTATAAAAACATAGCAATTACTTATTACTTTTAAAATTCACAAGTTGGGAAAAATATAAAGGAAGGTATCTTAATTTATTAAAACAAATTAATTTTGGGGGAAAAAAAACGGGTGATAATAAATTAGTCCTTCCGCCCAGGAAAAAAATTTGGGCCAAATAAAAAAATTTTAAACAACCAAAATTTAAAAGTTTTTTGGGGTTTTAAAACTCACCGTGTGACGCAGAAATAATTAGACCTAACCGGAACGGACTTGTCTTAGGAAAATTATATATGTAATAGGATACTCATACCACGGCATAATTTATATTAGGTGTAAGTTATTTAAAAATCCTAAAAATCCAGAAATTTTTTCTCCATACGATTTTTATGCATGAACTTTCATTTTAAGGTATAAATAACCGGAAAAATCACTATCTTTACGCATAAAAATGCAATTTTTGCTTTTTTTTACATTTTTTGATGCTTTTTTTATATAATTTTTTTAAATAAATAAACTTACTTAAGAACTTTAAATGCTCTTCAAAACAATTGTACAAATAAATGTGGTTAAAAAAAAATGGTTAAAATGGAACAATACTGCAACCAGTTTAAAGGCATGGAAGCAAATAGAAAAAGAAAAGAAGACTTTTAAAAATTTTAAAAAAAAAAAATTAAAAAAATTAAAAATTTTTTTATTAAAAAAAGGGTTTTAACCCTTTTTTAAAAATAAAATTTAATTTAAATTAGTTGGGGAAAGCTTTTTTTCAATTTTTTCCCTGGGCCCAAAAAAAGCCAAGGTTTTTAAACAATTTGTAAATCCAAATTTTAAAAAAAAAAAATACCGTTTAAATTTTGGCAAATTAAAAAAAAAATTTTAAAAGCAAAAATTTAATTTTTGTAAAAAAAACTAAAAGGGTTTTTTATTAAGGACTTTTATTTAAAAAACAAAAAAAAAAAAAAAAAAATTTAAAAAAAAAAGTAAAAAGAAAACTCTTTTTTTTTTCCGGGGTTTTTTGCCCCCCAAAAAACCCCCCTTTGGCCCCAAATTCACCTTGGAAAGAGCCGAAATCGCCAAATCAAATTAATCGGGAATACTCGCTCGGGGCCTTTAAAAATCGGCTGCGGGTGGCAGGGTTTTTCCTGAACGAAACCACCGTCTGGAGATCGCTGCGCGAAGCTTGTGGAATCCAGTAACCGGTCAACGGTTATATCTTAGAATAATAAAGGAAAATTTAAAATTTGAAAAATACATATATTTTTTTTTATATTAATATTATGTTTTTGCGGAAATATTAGTCAAAATATGGGGGTATTAAAAAAATGAAAAAATGTTTTTTTTATTTTAAAAAAAAAAAAAAAAATAGTCAGGTCCTCTTAAAAAAAAACGGGACCATATCACTGTAAAAATCCAGAACCTAAAAACGTTTTTTAATTCTATAGGTTATAATAAAAATTTATCAAAAACTAATCATACTATCCGTTTTAGTAAAAAATAATGTTAGAAATATTAGGAAATAAAGGTAAAGAAATGATAAAATAGTAAAGAGAATGATAAATGATATTAGTGGTTAATAACAGGTTTTGACAACTGGTCTGTCAAAAAGGCTTTTAGATAGTCTCTAAGAACTAAACTGGAATTTTGGAATCATACCACTTAAACACATTCCTATTTACTTAAATCCTTTTAAAAACTGTAATTCAAAAAAAGTTTACAGAAAATCAACCCCTTTTCAAAAATTTTTCACCAAAAGAAGTAGAATTAGAAAAAAATTTTGTTAACAAAATTTTTTTTTTTAAAATTTTTTTTAAAACCATAAAATATTGATCCATTGTTTCATCTTATTTTAAATTTAGTGACTATGGATAGAAATAGAAGAATAACTTCAGATATTCGTACATAGAATCAAACTTTATTATTATTATAAAAAAGGAAAAAAGTTTGAACAACGATGTTACATACTTTTTAAATGATAAAGCGCCATATATACAGGGTGTCTAAAAAGTCTGGATTATTGCAAATATCCCGCAAACCGCTCGAAATATTATTACCTTTCTTTTTAAATAAAAAAACCTGTATATTTATACCCTGTTAATTATTCTTTTTAATCAAATTTCAGTTGTAAATGGTTTCATGTGTTTATCTATCAAAATGACAGAATCATATCGCTTTAAATTTTATTATATAAGCAGTATTTTCTTTGCATTTTAAAATATTATATATATAATATATATATATATATATATATATAATATATATATATATATATATATATATATATATATATATATATATATATATATTATATTATTATATATATATAAAAAAAAAAAAAAAAAAAAAAAAAAAAAAAAAAACCCATATCAAAATTTTTTTTAAATGACCCCTATATTTCTTATCTTTTTTGAATTCTAGGAAAAATAAAATGTTTCAATAAAGGTTCCTATACCTAATCCCCCCCTTTTTGAAATATTTGCAAATTTTGATTTTTGAACTTTAGTAAAAAATTTTTTCATCTAAATTTTAAACTAAATTAAATTACCATAGCCAATATTTAGTAAACATATTTACTACGATATGGTTTAACTTTTTATTAAAATATTATACAGGGTGGTCAAAAAATAACTTCTAATATTATTGATTTTCTTTTGCAAATAATCTCTTATTTTAAATGACTATTTAATATTATGCAGAATTTTTTCAATTCATTATATAGGGTTTTATAAAAACCTTTTTTTTTAATTTTTTTTCCTTTTTTAAAATGGTATTAACCTTAAATTCCATTTAAAATATTTTAAAACAAGGGGCTTTGCCGAAAGTTACGATTGTTATTACTATTTGCTTATTGGTATTTGACAGATATCAAATTTAGTGGTTACTAATTTTGTCAGTCATTTATTTTTTTTTAATTTGTTCAATTTTTTTAATCAAAAAAAATTACAACTTAAAAATATTGTAGTTTAATAATGGATTGAGGAAATTTTACCGTGGGGGTTTACGCTCAGAAATTCGGAAAAACCACCGGATAAGCGGGTTTTAGAAAGATTGTTGCGGGATTTAAAAGAAGTGGTAGCGTTGCGTACATGAAAGCAGTCAGACATGGGACCCTCGTTGGAAATGAGAAAAGAACTTGATGTTCTTGGTGCTATAAGGGGAAAAACCATATGTGGCCAACTGAAAAAAGTAAATTAAAACATTAGTCGAGTATTAGGGCAATTTCAAAAGTAAAATATCATCCTCCACTAATGCACATCGGCTCCCGGGGGTTTTCTAGGCGAATTGTTTTTGTTTTGGGCCATAAAAAAAAAAGGTAAGAAAACATTTTTTGATGGTTTTTTCAGACGAACCACCTTTCCAATTGGCAGAAAAAAGGCTTTTCCATTTTACAGTGATGAAAATCCTCTTTAACGGTAAAAAAAAACACCAACATAGATGGTCAATTAAGTGTGGGCGGCGTTATTGGAAAAAAGTAATGGTCCTCATTTCTTTGATGGAAAAATTTAAAAGGGGAGAAATTTGGAAATTTTTGTGACGTTTTCAGCTGTTTTGGAGATGCCACGGAGATGACGGGAGATGTGGCTGCAATTGATGGCGCACCTGAATATCAGAAAGGAGGGATTTTTAAATAGACATTTCAGTAGGTGGTTGGTCGGGGAGCTACACATAATTGGCCGGGGAAATCACCAGACCTCCATGTTTAGACTTTTTTTTTTTTGGGGGGATATTAAAAATTAGTTTTCCCCAATACCTCCAACTACTCCGATAATTGGCCCCAAATTTGAGACGCTATGCAAGATAACCCCCCCAAATTCAAATTAAAATTCTTTTGAAAAAAAATTTTTGCAAAAAAATTTTTGACAAAAAAAGGAATGATAATGTTTAGTTTTGTTGAAATCATAGGATTTTTAATTAATATTGGAATGGGCTTTCCGGGCTTAAGGTCCGTGGTCGGAAGTTTTCTTACATAACTTTCCTACATTGGCGGTAGTCATCTTCAGTGGCGCTAGGCGGAGTGTTCGGCGTGGCGTCTCACTTTGGACCGACACACCACAGCTCTTAAACCCGGAAAACCACTCCAAATTGATTCTACAGTAAAAAACCCACGTTCATTGTTAATTAACTTTGTTGTAATGTTTAATACCTTTTGTTTGGCTTTGCTATTTAATTTATAATTTATTTTATAGTTGATAGTGTTCCATGCATTGGGTGAAATACTACACGTGTTAAATGCACGATTCAAAATTTTAAATAATTAAAAAATAATGGTTTTTTAACAAACCCATATAAAATTGGAATAAAATTCTGCATAATATTAAAATAAATCGGGTTTCCATTTAAAATAAGAGAGTTATTTGCAAAAAACATTCATAATATTAGAAATTATTTTTTGACCACCCTCATAATATTTTAATAAAAATGTTAAACCATATCGTAGTAATAGTATGTTTACTAAATATTGGCTATGGTAATTTAATTCTAGTTTAAATATTTACGATGAAAAAATTGTTTACAAAGTTCACAAAATCAGAAATTTCAAATATTTCAAAAAGGGTGGGGATTAGGTATAGGGACCTTTATTGAAACGGGTTTATTTTTGCTCTAGAATTCAAAATTGATAAGAAATATAGGGTGTCCCATTTAAAAAACCACAATTTTATATAGTATTTTTTTTTAACACCCGTAAAAAAACAAATATTTTTAAATGAAGGTCCTCTACTTCTGTATACATCCTGCAAAAGAATTTTCTAAAAATTTTCACGGGCTTTCGTATAAACTCCGTGGCGGTTGGGGTGCCCCACCCTGTATATTAATATATATAATATTATAAATGCTTTACTGAAAACACTGCTTATATAATAAAATTTAAAGCGATATGATTCTGTCATTTTGATAGATAAACACATAAAACTATTTACAACGGAAATTTGATTAAAAAGAATAATTAACAGGGTATAAATATACAGGTTTTTTTTTTTAAAAAATTAAAAATATAATATTTCAAGGGGTTTGGGGTATTTCTAATCCAATTTTGCCCCCGTTTTGGCGCATCATTTAAAAAATAGGACATCGTTGTTCAAACTTTTTTCCTAATTTTAGTAATAATAATAAAGTTTGATTCTATTGAATATCTGAATTATTTTTTTTCTTTTTATTTTTTTTTTTAAAACAGTTTTCCTAACGGTCTCCGAAAAATCCATAGTCACTAAATTTAAAATAAGATTAAACAATGGATCAATATTTTATGGTTTTAAAAAAATATTTTAAAAAAAACGTTTGTGTTAACAAAACTTTAAATTTTCTAATGTTCTCCACTTCTATTTGGTGTCAAAAAATAGTGAAATAGGTAGATATTCTGTAAACTTTTTTGTACATATGACAGTTTATCTAAAAGAATCCAAGTAAATAGGAATGTGTTTAATTGGTATGATCCAAAAATTCCAGTTTAGTTCTTAAAGACTATCTAAAAGCCTTTTTGACAGACCAGTTATCAAGACCAGTTATTAACCACTAATATTATTTATCGTTCCCTTTACTATTTTGTCATTTCTTTACCTTTATTTGCTAATATTTCTAACAGAATATTACCTACTAAAACGGATAGTGTGATTAGTTTTTGATAAATTTTTATTATAACCTATAGAATTTAAAAAACGTTTTTAGGTTCCGGAATTTTTCCAGTGATATGGTGCCGTTTTTATTTGCTAAGAGAAGCTGACCACTTATATTATTTTTTTTCAATATAAAAACAACATAGGGTTTAACAACATTATGTTATTTTCTAAAACAAATAAGTATTTTTTAAGCTTGTTTTGGTGGCATCTAATTTAAAATAAAAATAGTTTACGTAACAGTTGCGGCTCCTCCTTGGGTCTTTTCTGATTTTTCCCAAAATTTTGACTAATATTTCCCAAAAAAACATAATAAATAAAATAAAAATATTTTTGTATTTTCAATTTTTAAATTTCCCTTTTTATTTAAGCAAATAAACTCTTACCGGTTATTTTGGTTCCAAAGCTTTAGCGATCCCAATGGGGTTTCGTTCGTTGGAAAAAAACCGGGTGCCAGCCAGCATTGATATTTTTAAAAAGCCCCGTCAGTATTCCCGTCTAATTTGATTTGGCGATTTCGGCGGCTTTCCGAAGCATGTAATCCTGGCTGGGTCAACACCCAAAAAAGGAAAATTCCTTTTAAGGCTTTCTTTGTTTTAAATTTCCTTTTTTGTTTTTCTTTGGAGTAAACGTCTCTGTGAAATAAAATGCCTAAAATTAATTCCTTTATTCGTTTTTTTTTAACTAAAAATCAGTTAAGCCATATGCATTTGAAATTTTAATTAATGACCTCCCCGAAAGATCGACCACGAGCCGTCACTGTTACGTAATAATATGATGCTTATCAGTCATGACATATCAGTCTTCGACCAAATGAGTTGTCATTTGCATTATGTGACAGAAGGTAAGTTAATGTCTCACAGCGGTTTGCACCACTAACTCTTAAAAGTTCACAATAACTAAGTAGCACTTATATAGTATTAAGGTTAACCTTAACGATTAATAGTTTTGCACAAGTTATACTTACTAATTTTTTATTTAAGTATTAAAATTGCTTGGCAACATTGTAAAAATTGTCCAGTTTTGATAAAATAAATTTTTGTTCCCCAAAAAGTTCAAATTCGTTTCTTACAGTTCATTTTTTAACAAAAATACGGTTTTTATTTGTGTAATTGTTAATTATTTATCATGCGCATTCATAATGAGTAGCAGCAACCGAGAAAAAGAAAATAGAAAAAGGGCTCCAAACTTTTTAGTTTTGAAAAAACTCTTTTATTAAATATAATCCACGATTATAAGCACATAATAGAAAAAACTCCGCTTCAATATGATAAAAATAAAATAACCAAAAAATATACAAGTTGTTTCTTTAACATAGCAAAAATTTTTACAGACGGACTTTTTGGATAAAAATATAAAAACAAGGCCCTAAACTTCTTAACTTTTGATCTATCGGTCTATAAATTATTAAGAAAAAGAAATTAGATATTTTTTTTATAAATGCGATATGAATAGTTTTGATTTTTTTGGTTTTTTTAACAAATTTATAAAAAATTTGTTACACTGATAAAGGGTTTAAAATATCACCCATAATGGTTTTTCCATTCTATCATTGTATTGAATGCTGACTTCGTATTGTCGACATGTATTTGATTTGTTTATTTGAAAACGGCAAAATTAACAAACAAAATGCAATGGACAAAAAAGTTTCTATATAAGTACAGTTTTCAGAATACATTTTTTTTAATTGCAGATTTTTTTTCTTAAAAAAAGATTAGGTCATTTTAAATTAATTTTGAAAATTCACAAACACCACACATAATTTACCGCTTTTACCACCAAAACAATAAAAAAAAATTATTTTGAGGTTTTAAAATTACAAAAGTATTACTTAAGCCAAAAAAATCTTCAGCTCATTTTAGTTTTAGTTTTAAGTGACAGTTAGATGATTCCCCAATACTCATTTAACAAAAACTTCGAGGTAAAAATTCCAGATCGAAGTGAGTGGCAGCAACCCGATTTTCCCGGCACGGTTGGAGACATCATCTGGTATACGGATGGTTCGAAAACCGAGCAGGGAACTGGAGCGGGTGTGTACAGTGAAATGAGAAATTCACAATTCTCCATTCCACTAGGAACACACAGTTCTGTATTTCAAACAGAAATATATGCTTTACTGCACTGTGCATGAGAAAATAACAGGAGGGCTAACAAAAATAAGCCGATCTGCATAATAACAGATAGCCAAGCGTCACTAGGGGCACTAGTAAACCGTGACGTCCAAGCTGACATGGGAATGCCAAAAAGAACTACAGGTCCTGGGAGAACGCAACAGAGTAAGTCTTCTGTGGGTACCAGGACATTCGGAAATAGAAGGCAACGAAAAAGCGGATGAGCTAGCGAGACATGGATCATCCACACCATACTTTGGACCAGAACCTGTCCTTGGAGTGACCAAAACCACAGCACGAGGGCAAACAAGGGAATGGATCCGAAACAAACACAAGGAATACTGGGAGAACCTCGGTAGAATAAGACATGGAAAGGGCTTCATAAGGGGCCCATCCAAAAGAACGAAGGATAACAGTAGGGTTGCTAACAGGGCACGATAACCTAAGAGGACACCTACACAAGATAGGCTCATACAATGGGGACCCAAGTTGCAGAATGTGCGACGAGGGGGAAGAAACAGCCTACAATATACTGTGTGAATGTAAAGCGTTAAATTACAAAAGACAGGCATTATTTGGGCAACCGAAAATGAGCCCACGGGAATATATCAACCAACCAGTCTCGGGGTTATACAGACTTTTAGAAGGAACAAGACTAATGGGAGGATTGGTATAAAAGACAATGGGAGATTAGGCACAAAAAGCCCAAGAGGCTGCGCTGCCTCCGGTAGTGAAAGACGGCTCCCAGGAAGAAGAAGAAGAAGTGACAGTTAACAGTTAAGTGTCTGTTGTGCAAACGAAATCTTACACTTAAGTATCACTTAAAGTTAAGGTTGACCTAAGTATCACTGGTGCAAACCGCTGTCACCCTTTTATTATCTATAAAGAATGTTTTAACCTAGCAAAAAGGGTTATTAAACAAAAATATTTTTTTAGAAAACCAGTCTATTTAAAAACTACATATTAGTTGTAACAAATAAACTACCTACTGGACTTTATAAACGATTTCTATTGTTTATCGTGTAATAAATTATTCAAAATGTTTGCTGCTTGCCCGAATATCGTAAAATAGCGTATATTCCCTTAGTACAAGTTTAGTGCCATGTAACAATGAGTTGCGATGTAAAGTTAGTAGTTAAATAACAAATGTTACCTAGCGTGCATTAAAATTTCCTTTGTCATTAAATTTAATTGAAAATGAGTTTTTCAACGACCGTGCATATTTGTCTACTTTCGTGCATGTATTTTAGTTTGACAAGTGTCAATCAAACCCGGTTTTGATCTGTATTATTTTTACGGCAACAAAAGTTATGTTTTAAGTTATGTTTTAAGCCTTCAAAGTTTGTCAAAATATTTTTATGACCTTAACGTTTTAAACCAGTCAAATAATGGATTATTCGTACAAAGAGCTTTCTGAAGATATTGTGAAGGCTGCCAATGAGACGAATATGAACATATTACCGAGTAAATTAAAAGAAATATACAAACAGCAATAAACCCAATTTTTAATAAAGGTTTAAAAGTTAGGTTTTTTTAATGAGGTCGTAGAAAAATAATGATCCTAATTCTTGCTCTGCTAACCCTGACTTTTTTCCGTGATCAATTCTGTATTCTGATCATTCTGTAGGTTATAAACTTTTTGGGTGCGTTTTTGTCTTTTAATGCAGTGTCGGCTCGTGGTCAATCTTTCAGGAAGGTCATTAGTTAAAACTTTAAATGCATATGGCTTAACTGATTTTTATTAAAAAAATACAATTTTAGGCATTTTTCACACAGACGTTTACTCCAAAGGAAAACAAGAAAGAAAATTCAAAAATAAATAATGTAGCAAGATTATTTTATTTGAAGAATTATATTTTTATTTATTAAGAAACATAACAATATAACAAATAATATGCATCGACATCTGTTTAAACAAAAAAATTGCACAACATATCTAAAAAAAATCTTACACACGACAGTAAGTAATATCGCTATGTCAGAGGTATGACGGCAACTTATAGGTTAAAAATAAGCATATTTATATGATAAAAAATAAAAAGGGTTCCTTAACTTACCTAAATAGTCATAAATGTTAGTTCAATCCTTCTGACTTTGGCACTTGCAAAATGATTGATTACTTCCTCATTGTAATTTACAATATTATTTATAAAGACCTGTTCAGTACTTAAAATGACCAACACAGAGAGTCTACCTTCCCCATTGTGTTGCGTAAAACTGTCTTTATTCTATTTAATGTAGAAAAGCATCTCTCGCTCTCTACAGTTGTCATCGGTAACGTACACAAAATTGTCAACAAATGCACTGCTTCCGAATTTACATTAAAAAACATACAACAACAAAAAATAAATTCCTAAAATCGTATATAATCCGTTCTATAATAACCAAAAAAGCAAAAAGAGCTGTCCACCTTATTAATAATACCACGCTTACAAGACACCTCTTGCCCATCGGCTGCTGCTCCGAGGAATTAGCCAGTATAATTCTCTTTGCAGTCCAACTTAAGAAGCCCCTAAATTTCCACTTTGATTGTTTCTTCATCCTTTAAGTGTCCAGGCTGTAGAACCTAAAGCCCGCAGAAGTTCTTTTTATTTTCCTCCAAATCCCCAAATATTTAAGTCCCATGTTTATAAACTTTTCCTTACCACACTTACGGTACAGGAGCACAATAAGCCATTAGGCTGCAGTTCAAACATGAGCACGCTACCAACCCACCAACCCAAGGTACATTAGTACTTAGGCTTTGGGCCTTCATGGAGTGTCTCAAGTTAAAAAAAAAACTGTATTGAGTCTAGAAAAGGTGTGTATAATATTTTATGTTGCTCTTTAAATTTTTTAGAAGTAATTCGAGGGTTGCGTAACTTTCCGATTACACTGCTTCGGAAAGCAGCCAAAGCGCCCAATCGTAAATTAGATCGGGAAAACTCGACTCGGCTCCATTTAAAACAATGCGGTCAATGAAGGCAGGCAGCCCGGTTTTTGGCCAACAAACGAAACCACCGATCTGGAGATCGCTGCGCGAAGCTGGTGAAATCCAGTAATCGATCAACGAGTTTATATGCTTAGAATAATAAAGGAACATTTAAAAGAATAAAAGAAAATATTTTTTTTATTTATATCATTAGTATGTTTTTGTTCGGAAATATTAGTCAAAAATATTGGGAGGTCATTGACCAAATGACCCTATGGAGGAGCCGCCAATGTTTTAATGTAAATATACATATAATTAAAATTTATTAATAAAACAACCTTAATTTAAAACGACCTTGTGTTTTTCTATAAAAAGTATTTATTCTTTCAAACCTAGAGATGTATTGTCAATAATTATTTGATTGTTTTGGCTACTTTTATTATTATACTTATATCTTGCAATTGCCTGTATCCCAGAAGTCAAATAAAAATAAAAAAAAGCTGGCCGATTTTTCTAAAACTACAAAAAAAAACCGCAAAACGTAAAATATAAATTGTAAAAAATATTTTCCCTGCACTTTCATCGCAAAATGGTAATTAATTTTATATAGGGCTTTACTATTATTGCAGTAATAAAATTAAACAATTATATCAATACCAAATTTAATATGGACTTCAGTTTTAAATAAAATTGTTATAAAAATAGAGTAGTTTTTTAACAAGTGCGGAAAGTGATACTTTCCCCCACGCGATAGCCGTTGCCCAAACGGGGCGGAGCGGAGTTTGGACAAGCACTCTAGTGCGGAAAAGTCACTTTTTATAAGAGTTGGAAACATTTTTTTTTCTACGACCCCATTTAAAAAAAACACTAACTTTTAAACATTTATTAAAAATTTGGTTTATTGCTGTTCGTAAATTTCTTTTGTTTAACTTGGTAATAGGTAAAGTAACCCATTAAATATTGGGCAATTCTTGTTCCCTTTCGTAAAACAAGGCGTATGCCACCTTCTACTGAATATAAATACCTGTTGAAAAACCTAATAAAGAAACAGGTGTACGTTGTCAGTGTCTAAAAATATTTTTTAAAATGCCAAACTTAACTTTGGATCAAAAAGTATAATTATTCATTTTGTTAAAAAAAAATGGCAGAAAACACACTCCTTTAAGAGAAGAGTTGGATGTGGTCGTCCCAAACTATCGAATCATCAGCTTATTGTGCTCCTGTACCGTAAGTGTGGTAAAGAAAAGTTTATAAACATGGGACTTAAATATTTGGGGATTTGGAGGAAAATAAAAAGAACTTCTGCGGGCTTTAGGTTCTACAGCCTGGACACTTAAAGGATGAAGAAACAATCAAAGTGGAAATATAGGGGCTTCTTAAGTTGGACTGCAAAGAGAATTATACTGGCTAATTCCTCGGAGCAGCAGCCGATGGGCAAGAGGTGTCTTGTAAGCGTGGGATTATTAATAAGGTGGACAGCTCTTTTTGCTTTTTTGGTTATTATAGAACGGATTATATACGATTTTAGGAATTTATTTTTTGTTGGTGTATGTTTTTTAATGTAAATTCGGAAACAGTGCATTTGTTGACAATTTTGTGTATGTTACCGATGACAACTGTAGAGAGCGAGAGATGCTTTTCTACATTAAATAGAATAAAGACAGTTTTACGCAACACAATGGGGGAAGGTAGACTCTCTGTGTTGGTCATGTTAAGTACTGAACAGGTCTTTATAAATAATATTGTAAATTACAATAAGGAAGTAATCAATCATTTTGCAAGTACCAAAGACAGGGATTGAACTAACATTTATGACTATTATCAAGATCAAGACAATAATTTAGTTAATGTTTTGAGAAACCAACCATTTAAATCTGTAGTTACAGCAAAAACAGAAAGCAATTTCACAGGCATCGGTTAGAACGGCACAACGGAGAATAAGGCAACCGTTTTTAACAAATGCAAATAAAGAACAACGCATTGGATTTGCTCCACAATTTTTCTTGGAACCTCCGATTTTTAAGAAAACTCTAATAAAAACCGATGAAAAAGTATTTCAGTCGTGCTACAATGGGACACTTAAGGTATACAGGCCTCAAGGAACACGATTTGATAAAAAATATACCTAAAAAGTCAGAAGTACCTAGTGGGCGATTTTCGGTAAATGTTTGGGGGTGGCTGAGTGCACAAGGACTTGGTGTATGTTATTTTATCGTCGGAAAGTTCAATGCGGAGATTACCACAGAATATCATGATTCCTTCTGCACTAGATCGATTTCCGGACAGAAATTTTATCTTTCACACACAACATAAGTGTCCCTTTTATACGGCCCGGCAAGTCGATGAATGGATGGAAGAGCAGCGTATCAGGGTTTTACCGCGGCACGTAGTCCGGATTTAAATGTTATGAAAAATGTTTTGGGCTTTTTAGTTAAAAAAAATAAATAGGAAAAATGAGTTTAGGCCGAAAAATGTAAACGAACTAAACGACTACGCCCAGGCTTTGGTCCATTCGATGCCTGGAAGGCTAAACTCTGTCTTAAAAAAAAAATTGTTTTGAAGGAGATTTAAGTTTGTTTAAATATTTTTATTTATTAATTTTTAAGTTTTTATAAAATATAAATATTTTTTTCTTTTACCTTTTGCTTTATTTATAGTAATTAAAAGTAAAACAAGGTAAAAAAGAGCGATTTACAAAAATTTGCAGAAAAGTCAAAATTTGACAAATTTTTTGCCCAAGATTTATTGTCCTTCACTGTATATATTCACCTCATTGGCAGCCTTCGCAATATCTTTAGTGCGAATAATTTTCTTTGTGCGAATAATCCATTATTTGACTGGTTAAAAACCTTTAGGTCTTAAAAATATTTTGACAAACTTTGACAGCTTAAAGCATAACTTTTGTTGCCATGAAAATAATACAGAACAAAACCGAGTTTGATTGACACTTGTCGAACTAAAATACATGCACGAAAGTAGACAAATATGCACGGTCGTTGAAAAACTTATTTTCAATTAAATATAATGACAAAGGAAATTTTAATGCACGCTAGGTAACCTTTTGTTATTGAACTACTAACTTTACATCGCAACTCATTGTTACATGGCTCTAAACTTCTGTTAGGGGAATACACGCTATTTTACGATATTCGGGTAGGCAGCAAACATTCTAAATAATGCATTACGCGACGAACAATAGAAATCGTTTATAAAGTCCAGTAAGTTTATTTGTTACAACTAATTCGTAGTTTTAAAATAGACTAGTTTTAAAAAAATCGTTTAATAACTCTTTTTGCTAGTAAAAACATTATTTATAGATAATAAAAGTGTGAGACATTAACTTACCTTCTTTACAATGACTGATCTGTCATGATTGATAAGAATCATATTATTACGTAAACTTTTTTTATTTTAAATTAGATGCCACCAAAACAAACTTAAAAATATACTTATTTGTCTTAGAAAAAAAAACATGATGTTGTTAAATCGGATCTAATTAGATCTATTAAAAAATAATAATATAAGTAGTCAGCTTCTTTTAGCAAATAAAAACGGAACCATCAGTGCAAAAATCCAGAACGTTTACGTAAAATGTTTATTAAATTCTAAAGGTTATAATGTAAATTTATTAAGAACTCATCACACTATTCGTTTTAAAAAGTAATATTCTCTTTAAAAAAGCAAATAAAGATAAAGGAATTATAATATAGTAAACGGAATGATGATAAATAATATTAGTGGTTAATAACAGGTTTTGACTACTGGTCCGTTAAAGAGTCTTTTAGACAGTCTAATATACAGGGTGATTCATGAGGAAATGTCAATACTTCAGGTACGTACTCAGGGTCCAAAAATAAGCATAAAAGTCTATACAAATATAGGTCCGCAAGGCCTTCGTTTTCGATATACAGGGTGTTATTAAAGTTTATATTTATATTTTTTTATGTTTTGCTGAACATGATTTAAGAACAATAATTTCATTGAAAATTAAAATATATATCGTTTAATTATACATTTTGTTTAATTTTTTTTCCAATTTTGCTGTTATAAATCAGATGCGTGTCATGGGGGTATTTTTTTAATCCAAAATCTCGAAAACGTTGCTCATATCGACTTTTAACAATTATCTTTTTGACGTTAAAATGACAAAACATTTATTTAATTAACCTAAAAATGTAATACAGGGCCGTACCAAAAAGTTGTGGTTGTTCAAAATAGTAAAAAGACGTGTAGGTGGCTTTCCTTACAAGTAAGAGCCGTAATAAGATTAGATTCGAATCGTCATATCAAAAAACTTCCGATACCAAATTTTACCTAATATTTAAATTATCATAGATTTTATTTACAAAATAGAAAAATTAAATAAAAATTTAACACCCTGTATTTCGGGGAAAACCAAAACCTTCGGACCCATATGTGTAAAGACTTTTTGGGGTTTTTTTTGGACCTTGAGTACGTACCCAGATATTGACATTTTCTTATGAATCACCCTGTATATCTAACTATTTTACTATTTTTTTTCCCAAAAAAAAAAAGAAGAATAAATCAAATAAAAAAAAATTCAACAAAATAAAACCTAAAACGGGTAAACGAAACAAGCCCAGATTTAAAGTTTTTTTTCCCCGTGAACTGTAAGAACTGTCCTAAAAGCATTCCCCCACTTAAAAAAGGGAAAATAAAATTTTGGGGAATTAAAAAATATAGAGTTTTGTGATCTTTTAAAACAAAACTTGTTTAAAAACATGTTTTAAAACCTGGAATATTGAAAAATTTTTTCATTTTAAATTTAAGTTTAGTGACTATGGATTTTAAACCGTAAATTAGTAAAGCGAAAAGACTCTAGCTTAAAAAAATAATAAAAAAAAACAAGTAAGAATAAGTTTAGCTATTCGTAGATAAAATTTTTTTAATATTAAAATTAGGAAAAAAGTTTGAACAACGATGTTACATACTTTTTTAAATGATAAAGCACATTATTTTAAGGTGTATTAAAAAAACCGGAAAACAAATATCCCCCAAACGCTGAATTTTTTAACGAAAATTTTTTCCCTTTTTATTTAATATCTAATTTTATTTTAAAATTTTTATTGTTCCATCCATGTTTTTTAAAATTTACCTGTAAATTCTTTCAAAACTAAATAAATCAAAGGGGGAAGGTCCGGAACCAGCCTTTCCCCAGTGAGGCCTCTCCTCCCCCCCCACCGATTTGGGATGCCCGTCCAAAAAATTTATGCACCACAATCAAAATGTGCATTAGCACCACCTAGTTGCATCAAATACATTTTCGATTTGAATAATAGACATCTAATTCTGAAATTTTATTTCAAAAATTCAATCAGGATCAACGTTGCACCTTTCCATAAAAAACGAAAAACTGATTATCTATCAAAACACATTTGTAAAAAGATGAACCTTTGGATGTTTATATACATTTTTAAACTGGAATACATTATGGTTGGGCCAAAGGGCATGATTGATTGGGATTTTCTTGTTCGTCAAGGAAAATATCTACTGTATCACCATCATGTTTTTTTTTTAAATTTCTGTTTTGGAAATTTTTTTCAACCCAAGAAACTGAATTATTGGGGGCGATTAGAATAAGTATGATTAAAAGTTACATACGTTCACCTGTGCCCCCCTTCGGTACGTATACAATATTATGAGATTAGATAAAAACCTTTACTAACTGACATTATACTTACATACATATTTTCCCATTTCCAAAAACTTATAACACCGACACATTAAATATTAGTTTTACATTAAAAAACTGCTTATTTTAAAAACTTTTAAATAATAGAGCTCCTCATTTTGACAGAAATTGGCTCAAAAAATCAATTAATATCCCAAAACTTGGAATGATATTTCAATGTTTTGGCTTTTAGACACACTGTTGTCAAAGAAAATTGTCGAAATATAATTTGGGGTTAAAAAAAAAAAAAAAAAAACACAAACATTAATTAATCGGCAAATAAAAACCCTGAAAAAAAAAAGGGGACCATAAAAATACCCCCAAGAAAAAGAACTATCTAAATTAAAAATGGTGAATATTTTCCGTTCCCCCTTCAATTAAATACACAATAAAAAGGGGGTTTTTACTTTTGAAATTTACCCGCTAGGCTTATTAAAAAAAAAAAGACATGATTTTCCTTTTTTTTTTTTTTTAAATTTCGTAGGTGCTTGGAAATGTTTTATTAAATATAAAGATTTTTTTTTTCGAATACCTCAACCCAAATTTTTTTTT